>JAQFJA010000015.1:6448698-6459051 GCA_029874485.1 Naso brachycentron
GAAGAAAATGGAAATTTAAAATGGCATTTTTGCCCTTCTGAGGCTTTTGTTGAGGTAGAACAGGAAAAAAAACATTAGCAACATTATTAGTCTAGCTTGACTGTTGTATGTAAGAGTTGTGAGTCATAACTAATAACATTGCCATGGGTCTTTTTTTTGCTGTAGCGAATAAAAAGTGATGATCTGTTTCAGATCGCTTCCTCTGAGTCTATCTCTGATGTCTCAAGTCTCACCTGCTTCATCTTCATGCAAAATATTGTTTTTACTAATACGTGTCTGCACTTGTCACACCATTCTTGCTTTTGCCCGTCTCTCACCACTCATGATAGAGGTTCAAAGCCTTTCTATGGGTGATTTTTTTTTTGTTATTCTAATGTGATTTTATTAAAGTTGAGATAGGCAGATTATCTTTAATGCCATCGCACTCAAATTCTCACCCTAAAATTTTCCCACGAGTAACTGGAAATGTTTCATAACCAGCAACACGACCCTAAATTAAAACTTTGCTTCATGTCTGCAGGATATAATCATGAAAAACCGTTTGCTAAAACATTTAAAGATGTAATATGCATCTATTCTGCATTAAATTTTCTAAAAGCTACATAGGTCTGACCAGTGTTATGTATATTGTTGAGTTGTGTACTAACAATATGAGAAATGTTTCCATCAATTTTCATACTCAAAGAAATTATTTAAGAAAATACAAAAACCATTCCACTTGGTCACCTATCAATGACAGCATATCTTTCATCCCTACTACTTCCTATAAATTCCAGTGAAACACAGTGTCACATGGTGGTCTGGCATCCACTTGCCCACTAAGTGAGAGAGTAAAGAGAGCTGACCAGTAGCACGATGGTGAAGGATTAGTTGTCAAAGCTAAACACAAAAAGTATCTACTTAACAACTATTTGGATTCTATTAGAGAATTTGAAAACTTTAATGAAAGATACAGAAGTTTCTTAGCTCACCTGTCTTCAGCTTTCTTGTTCCATTACTTTCACATACGGTATAAAACTACTCACACACATATTTAAAGTTAATCTGCTGTCGACAAATGCTAACAGTGACCGTTGTTTTGCTCCGTAAACGTTTTGATGATCGATAGCAGTAAGCTAGCTAAGCTACTGAACACTATTCCCTGTGATTAGCCGACTTCAAAATAAAAGTCAACTTGTGTTTCCCCATTTAAATACTTTCAATGTGAGGCTGCAGCTGTAAGAAATCTTCAGTTTGCATTAGCAAAAACTTAAAACTGTGCCCCACAGATAGTGTGTTTTTCACGTAGAAACTGGTGTGCGGTAGTGTCACAAACATAAGACTTGGTGGCAAATTTCGTCACTGTGGTAACCCTACTAGACAAGTAAGCAAACACTTTGCTCTCTACTTCTGCACTGAATTTGCCACTCATACAACGCTTTCTGTCTACAAGTGGAATGAGACACTTCTGATCGATGTTCATCTGCAATGGTGTGATGAAGACACCGACTACTGTATGATGTTGTTTTGATCGAGAACCCTCTAGCGGCAGAAAATACATATTGTGCATTTAAAAATGCAAGAATCAGCCAGTTATGCAGCCTTGCATACAAAGCTACATATAGTTGTATGGTAATATAGAAGTTTAGTATCGTAAATTATCTTGCAATATAAGGCAAGTTTACGTTTAAATAACTGCCCTATGTGTGCAAAACTACTAAATTTATCACAATAAATCTTTTTTAATAGTTTTTTTTTTTTGCTGATGCATAGTTGAGCCATTGTTAATATGAAAATAGTGATCATAGCAGCTTTAAACTGATCCCTCTTGAACTTTAAAACTCCTCATGTCCTCAGAGCCCTCAGCTGTGAGAGTAGCTGACACTAGAGATCTACAAAGGAGCAAAATGACACCTCATTGCTGACACATCAGTGAATGAATGCAGCCTCTCATCCATTTTTTTTATACTTCCACAGACACTGTACACAAGATCTGCACTCTCTGTGCCAATGAATTTTTGATATCCGCGGGGGCCATGTTTGTCTTGAGTTCAAGGGAATGCTTGAGAGCCGTGGTCCTGTAACACAAGCTGACTGACAGGGAGTCCTGAAGCGCTCTCAGCCATGAGAACATTCAGTCATTCCCACTCTTCACCAGTTTATTATGAGAGCACGGGGGGTTGGAGCCTGTCCCACCATGCATCGTGCCAATAGGAAGCACTCCGGTTGGGTCGCCATCCATTACTGGGCTCACTCTTCGTTCTGTTGTAGTACACATAGATGTCTTTGGACTGTTGGAAAGAAACCTGAGCACCAATTGAGAAGGTGAAAACTTCTCACAGAGCGGACAGAGCCAAGGAATTGAAAACATCTTGCTATGTGTCCACAGTGTTAACCACAGAGACACCGTGCCCTCTTACCAGGACATCATATCAGTGTCAGTACTTGAAAACTGAGTGCTCCCTGGTTTGAATGATTTTCAAAAGTAGGCCCACTTACTGAAGTTTACTTTTCAGTTTAAGTATTTTTGTATTTGACCAAATTTTTCTAGTTGCTGAATACGGAAGTATCTTAGGTTTTGAATGAAAATAAAAATAAGCTTAACGAACTCTCTGAGGCTGTGCTTTGATACAGCATTGCTCACAGCTAAATGCTAACCCTACCATACTAACATGTAGACGTTTAGCAGTTAAAATATTCTAATGTTAGCATGCAAACATCTGCTAATGGCACCAAATAGCATTAAAAGTACTTTTGAGACTGATGGGAACGTCTTAAAGCTGCAGGTATATGGTTTTAAATCAATGTACTGGACAAAATGAAATTAATAATAACCCAATTATGGTGCTATATAGAGAGTGAATTTCTTTAAAGTTTTTACAAATCATCCTGAAGGTGACACCAATCTCTGAACCAAATATGATCAGAATACATTCAGTAGATGTCAAGATATTTTATTTAAGACAGCAGTCTTATTGTGCTGGTACAGGAAACGTTCCATCAACAAAGACTTTGGGATCACTGTCAAGGAACTTTAAATATTTGTTGCAGTGCATTTACAGCAAGTGTTGAGATGTTAAAGTTTCATATCAGCTCAAATGACAAAGATCATAAGATGCTTCGTCTCTCGACACATTCGATATGTGTCGCCTGTGAGAAATAAAAGAGTAGCACAACGTTTTCAATTTTTGCTTCAGCGAACAGTTTCAGTCGTCTCCGTGGTAACCATATTTGACACGAACAATGATTATTAACAAGGTTCAGTTGAAATGATCACCATAGTGACATTAACACTACATAATCACATTACGCAACAAAATATGACAGTGTCTTCGACATAACAAAATTCTCCAGGTTAGCGACATACAATGTAAGGGTCGAGCGATTCATTTTTCTGTTGAATTTACATCATTTTTGTCAAGCGACACTGATCAAATGTGTTGAGCAGCAAAGCATGAATTAGCAAAAACCTATAATTGTTTGTACATTTATGGTCAGATGCATTTTAATTTCGAGCCTCTGTCTTCTGTAAAAATTTCATTCTTGGAGTGTTAAATGAAATCCAGGACAATGTAGTATTTAAATGTACATTAGTATTTGCAGTAAGGGGCTAGTAGAATGGTTTTCATTGCACTGTGTTAAGGCACGTATGACTTCCAATGAGAAGTTATAAAAATCCTTTTCAACAACACTGCAGTGCATCACTTTCATCAGAAGAAAAACATCTCACAGTCTTCAAAGAAACTTCTCTCACTATAACACAAGACTGTCATTCATATATTATCTTAGTTATTTCCTTAATGTATCATGTTTCTCATAACACATTTTATATAAAAGGTGGTTTTAATGAGAGACTAACAATTCTGTTGTTGTGTTTTTTGTCAGGATGCTGTCGTACAACAAGAAATGCTGGTTTTAAACTAATATTACCAGAGACAGCGTCCTGTTTCATCAGCAGAAAGGGCTCTTCTCGTCATGTTGGAGAAACAGATAACTGCCACGGGGCAAAACGAGCACCAGGTCAATGATTCCTTTGATCACATTACAAGCTTGTGAAAGACTAACGATAAAGATCTCTATCTCTCTCTCCCTCTCTCCACACTCGTATGCACACACTCTCTCTGTATCTCCTTTAATCCCTTCTTTCTTCTCAACTTACTCTCACTTTGTATTTTTTTTCCAGTCTTCCCCTCTTACCCGGCTTCTGTCTCTCACACCTTTACAATTAGACATGATGGACAAGTTTTTCTGCCCTGGGAATATGACGCTGCTGCAGTCACCTTGGTTCACCTGCTGAGATCTGCAGCTGTTGATGATGTTGTTTGGAGAGCTTGGCAACAGCACTGTGCAGGACGTACCGCCGCTCTGAAGCCCCAGCTTTATTTAGTCTCAGGGATCTGTTTGTGTGCTTATGTGTTTCTAGTGTCCTTATACAACTGTGTGTGTGTTTACTTGTCTGTGTGTATGTCTCATGTCTCTGCACGCATTTCTCTCTGGGTCTCCTAAAACACGCTCTGCCCTCATGTTTACAGCCTGCCCTGTTGACCCAGAACAATGAGTTCCTTCACGGTGCTGGGTGACGGCAGCAGGTTCCCACCGGCCGTACAGCCAGGTACTCCTGTCTGGCAGTGGCGCAGCTTTTAATGAACGCTGAGCCAGAGCAGTGGAAAGTCCCTGTGGAGGCTCTGCTCTGGGTAACAGAGAGCAGAAGGCCTCAAGAGCAGGCTGACACGCATCCTGCAACCCTGAGGGCTAACAGCGAATCACACACAGAACACGAGTACATAAACATGGTTCAAGTCAAAGGACAGGATAAAATAATGGCGCCCTAGGGACAGGAAGGTTAATTTCCATTTTTTTTACCACATACACACAAGAAAAAACAATTAATGATGTTTTTAAGCCACAAACTACAAAAATCACACATTATGATTCCCTGTTAAATATGCACGGCTAGGACTGACTGACTTAGAAGTGCATCACCCTTTCAATGTCAATTCTTGCAGGTACACAGAGGTCAGAAACATAGTGGAAAGTCAGAGTGAGAGATATCAAGATTTGTCATGGTAAATACAGCTCACAGAGATGCTTTTACATTTCAATCCTCAAATACAGAAACAACTGAACCCGGATCAGTTCACTGATTATAACTAGTGAAACGTTGTTTGTTATGCTGGAAGAATTTACATTACATTACATTACATTAGAAAAAACAAAACTCATTTTCAGGAGGTTTTATGTGATTTGGGTGAATTGACCCTTCATCTGCCACCCTAAGGCTGCATTGCACCAACAAGGATTGATTTAATCTAAGATTAGCTCTAATCAGTTTAGTGAAACTAGGTTTAAATTGAATTAATCCAGATTTAAAATTAAGCAAAGCTCTGTTGCTCCATTTAGAATTAATCTCTTGAGTTTATTTATTTAAACTATATTTAAACTGAGTTTAATCAATAGAGACCAGCCTTTTTATCAAAATAAAATAAATAAATAAATAAACAGCCTAAATACATAAATAAATATATAAACAATCTGCATGCTGTCAGAACCTTAGTGTAAAAGAGTGGTAAACGGGGCCTGTTGCTCGGTAAAATGAATGCTACATCGTTATTAGCGAGCTAAAAAGTTGGTAACTTAACGGTACTCGTGATGGCTGTCACTGTCGTGTTTGACAGTTGGTCCAATCCTCCTGTTCAGCTCCAAAACAGTTTCCTTGCTGAACCAGTTTCTTGACAAAAATTCAGCATGATCATAAAACTCAAGTAGTTTGAGTCTGTCTCTCAATTTTCTTCAAGAAACTTGATTATTTTGGTGAATCCATCTGAAAAACGCAGCCGTTGTAAAATTAAACCTTCTCAACTGTAGATTTAAAGTTAACCCCAAGCTCACACGTTAAATTGGAGTTTAAAGTTTTGGTGCAACAGAATTTAATTTAATCTTGGTTAAGAGTAAAAACAAAACTGATGTTTAAAAGGGTCTAAATTTAATCTTCCTTAAAATTAAACTAATTTAAAGTTTGGTGCTCCCAAAGTTAAACTTAAACCATGATTTAATGCGGTTTAAAAGTTAAACCTTGTTGGTACAATCCAGCTCAAGCAGTTTATATGAACGGCTCAGGTTATGGTCCAGTAAACCGGGTAAGTCAAAGCTGTGATGTGTCATTTTCACGTATTTGGTCTGCTTGTACGCTAATGTAGAGGAGCTGACAGACTGAAATACACTTAAAGACTTAAAAAAAACCAAACCCTGCAGTTTTTCACAAAGAAGATGAATCACTGGATATATCTGTTACCCTCAGTGGATCTACACAAGCATGCACGGACACGACTCCAGTACTGTAACATGCCTGCATACGAACAGATGCATGAAAGTACACACTCTTAAAGGTGTGCACTTCTGCGAAGTCTTGCATGCAAATGACTGCTTGTCCTTATTCGAAGGGTCAGAGGCACGGACACACTCAAACAGAAATAATGTGAAGTGTAGTATCACTGCTGGTGGTGTGATCTCTCTACCCCCTTCTTTGTCTCGGTGCTGGCGCTGCCGCCTGTGCTGCCTGTGTGGGTGCCACCCACCCACCCATCTGTGCCCATCAGGGCCCTCAGGCCCAGAGTCCATCTGGCATCTTCCTCTGTGTCTGTCGAGTTGTCACCTATGACGGCCACCACTGACGGCCTCAGCGTGCCGGCAGTTTCACTCAGAGAATAGAGCAACAGAGAAAAAATGTTCTTAATGCAGTGACCTCAGATTCAACTGTAGGGTTTACATTAAACATATAAATACATACAAACTTAAAATAGATTTAGAAAAACACAATCATTAATTCATAACTAAGCTGTAATTTAGTGCTACTGAAGTAGATATACCACCACTTCTCAAGGCATAAAAGGATATCAAAGGATATCAAAAACCTTGTAAAGAAAGGCAGAAACACCCCCCATCCCCAAAGTAAGAGTAAACTTCATAATTAAAAAATACCTCCAACTGAACTCTTTTCACATTGTCCTCAAAAAGTTTTCTTAACTTCTCCAACTCGACACCTAACCAGATCCGTCTAGCACCACTGATGCTTCTTTCACAGATCCACATTTAAATAAGTTGCATAATTACACTGGGACTGGATGTAAGTGAAAGGAATAGTTTCACATTTTGAGAAAAACACTTGTTCACTTTCTTGCCAACAAACTGTAAGCTTGACAATACCTTTGTGACTATTTGCTATATGTGAAACTACAGCCAGCAGATGAATAGCTTAGCTTAGTTCAGCATTAACAATGGAAACAAGGGTAAACGGCTAAGTTGGCTCCGTCCAAAAGTTGGAGTCTTGTCAGATGTTGAAACTGTTGTTACTGTGAGGAGACCTCAGGAAGTCACTGCTGCTGGCTAAGTCATAGTTACAGTATGTAACTCATTGCACAACTAATTTAGATACCTCAATGTTTGTATGAATTCAGCAACACTGATAAACTTGGACCACACCTGGGGATGTGTGCACTGCAACTACATGCAAACTTCAGGGGATGTGCGTCATAAATGCAAATAAACAGGCTATAAAAATCTGCTTCGTCAGTCACTACCTTAGCACAATGGGAAAGTGAGTTTGGTTCTTTGTACACAAGGTTTAACCTGAAAATGGTGTGCATCGTTTTGCCACAGTGGACAAATGTTTCCTCAAAATGCAAAATGGACATGGGCAGTGGGTAAATGAGGCAAAGGACTTCGCCAGGCCCCAGGTACAGCATGGGCATGTGCTTTAACCTGTTCAACACAATCCTGTTCAGAACGGGATGATTGTTTCACCCACGGTATGCAGCATAGTATTGAACCACAGGTTTTTAACCCTTGTGAAAGAATAAAAAAATTAGCACTGTATTTCTGTCATTCAAGCTCTCTGGCGCTGTCTCTCTGTCGCCCACTTGTGCTCTCAGCTTGCTTGGCCTCTGTCTTGTATTTTAATCAAACAAAACTGTTAACATTATGAAGAGCCAAGGAGAGATGTCCTCTCGTGTTTTTTCGTGCTACAAAACCAACTGCCCCCTGAGGGACAAATGAATAAAGTTGAAGTTAAAGTTGAAGTCTCCTCTTCTCCGTTATGGCAAGGCTGTATAGCTCAATGACATGCAGCCCTGCAGAGCGGAGAGGCTCCTGTAACAGGAAAACAGTATGGATGCAGTCCCACCTTCGACCACAATGCTAGTTGCAATGGCAGAGTGGCGCTGTTCATGTTATCGCTCATTTACTCCACAGGCAGAAGAAGAAGCAAATCAGTGTTATTTATGAAGGCTTTTTATATAAAACAGGCACGAGCTTTGTGTAAATGAAGCAAAGGGCTTCGTCTGTCTCTGTCTATGGCGATTCTCTATGCCAGTGTGCAATATCACCTTGACTGGGCAATCCACTGAGGAGAAAAATGGATGCAGACAGATGGACAGATGGCATATTCTTCTTTTATAGTAAGATGTCAGTAAGTTTAGGGATACTGATGTGTGTTTTAAACTTTTTCCAAAGTGTAATCTACCTATCTGCACCTGTACAGGTCTTTCATCTTCATGTTTACGCTATGTTAAGCTAAGATGCTATGGTAAGCTAAGCTAAGCTAATCGCCTGCTAGCTCTAGCTTCATGTTTAAGATGTAGATGTAATAAATATACCTTTAAAGCAACAATATGTGAGTCGCAAAAACAACACTTGACAATGCATGTTCATAAGTCACACAAAACAGCAATTTTAGTAAAACCGGGTCATACTTCATGGAAAAAACGTCCTCTGGTTTTTTCCTTTTGATGTCCTACAACTGCTCTGCTTCAACTCTGTGATTTACGGAGGTGCGACATATTAATGTGCATCGTTAAGTGTTGTTTTTTAGAAGCTGCGTGCCGTAGTCAAAGTTACATATTGTTGCTTTAAAGGTTGGCATTTGCTCCCCACAGAAAAGAGAGCTGAAACTGAAAATAGCATCAGCATGACAGTTGTGGAGTAAATACTCAACTATATCCACTGCTGAAGAAGCATAGCACAAACATCTTGTGATTTTGCTCTATTGACTATTGATAGCGCTTTGGTTATAAAACCAAAAATAAAACTGCCCTTTAATACACTTGTGAATCTTGTTCCCTATAACCTCAAATTTAGCTCAGAAAAATGAAAATAATGAAAAGGCAAAGAGAAGAATGGCCTAAATCATCACTGACTTGTGGTGTACTCAGACAAGACAAGGCATCACAACAAATTAACCAGCGGGGTTAAATATGAAAGACAGCAAAATGACAAACACCACTTCTTAAAATAACATTTGAAAAAGAATCTCAAGTAAAACTTTTTGTCTTTTCAGTGTTTTGGACGCAAATGATTAAAATGTCTCCCTAACTCGCACCGTTTGATCTTTTAATTAATCGCTACCAAGCGGTGGAATCTTTATAGAGTCGAACTAAGTGGCAGTGATGGATGATATTAACCAGCCTGTGGGATCAGACATCAACTGAAGGAGACAACAGTGTGGCATATGCCCCGCTACATTTAATGAGGATTTCACGGTGAGAGTGAATGAGGCCTCGCTATAGTTTTTCAGTCTGAGCAGAAGGGATTCTGATGAAGACAAGTTGCCGGTCATTTGCATGTCAAAAAGCCCAGAGGCCCTAAGACAATAGCAGCGGATTAGCGGGGACTCATATAGAAACACAGATGTCAACGTATTGAGTCTGACACCAGCGATCATTTTTAGCTGTGTATTAGTTTAGCGTGGTGCTGGGTACCTGTAAGGAAAGTTTCAGATTGATTAAGAGAGGCATCTTCTGTTAAATTATTCCTCCATTTCTAAACTGAAAGCTGCAGGATTCTTTTACAATATTACAAGAAGAGTTTGACATTATGGAAATACACTTGTGCTGGCCAATAAATGATCTTGAGCATAACTCCCCACCAAAACGACAAATTGATGTTTTTACCTTTTGGCGTGAAAACAAGCGAGCTGTTTCCACCATTTCCACTCTCTTTTATTCCTGTTGCAGTCGACAGGCTTAATCATCTGACTAAACTTTTCCCAGTTTATTTATTCTTTGACTTGCATAGTCATTTATATGACTTTTTTTTTCTAGCTCTGTCTTGCACACTCATATATTTATATATGATTTTCCCCTCGACTTGCACATTTATACTTATATATGTCATATTTTTTATTCTGTCTTATGGAGCTGACGATTTACTTCTGGATTTACTGTATTTATTTATTTATTGTACGTGTTATTGTCACTGTTAAATGTCTTTGTGTTAATTGTTGTGGTTTTGATGCCTGCTGCAATCCAAATTTCCTTTGGAATAGTAACAAACTTGACTCTTGAACCTTGTGCTAAGCTAAGCTAAAAGACTTCTAGCTCC
>JAQFJA010000015.1:6480386-6492982 GCA_029874485.1 Naso brachycentron
AGACCCGGCAAACAAGTTGAGACCAGCTCAACTTTTGCTGAAACGCAGCGCAATGTCACGTTCTGCTATCCAATCACGGAAAGGGGGTGTCTGCCAGCAACTGACCAGAAGAGATGTAGAGGAAACATAAAGGACTTGTTTACCATGGAGCAGCTGCTTTTAGCATTGGTGAGATGGAGAAACGACTCATCACAACAGTTATGACCTATTCTGAGCTGTACAATCCTTCCTGCAGGGATTACAAGGATACCAATAGATATGGCGTCGCCTGGCGTTGTGTTGTTGATCAAGTCGGCATTTCAGCTTGGGAACATTAGCTGTTGTTCTTCAACTGCTGTAGTGGCTAGTAGGTAAACAACTTGACGTCACAGAATGGGGCCGTTTATTTTAATTATGTGACACTTCCACCGCCGGACAAACCCGCCGGACAGGGTTAGGGATCGCCGGATCGCTTGATTTGGTCTGAACATGGCCTTACACCATCACTGAGCTGAGCTGATTTCCAGAGTGGGCCCAGTACTGATTAGTATTGAACCATTGTTTTTTTCATCATGTCCCAATGTTGCTCAATCATCCCCCACGATCAAGAAGATAGTCACAGATTTTTCCAAATATCTTTATTCAGTAAACTTGCTGCCATCTGCACAGCAAACCCTTCCCACGTCACTATGTCAGCTTTACATGCCGGTGCCTGTGCTCATGCAGTCGGTCTGTGGTGACGATCACCTCTTCCAACCGTGCCAGGGCAGGCAAAGGGTACCATGCTTGGCAGGGGTGGAAAGAGTACAGACAAACAAACAGACAAACTGCTACCTTGATAAAATTTTACTTGGGTAGAAGTAAAATTACTGGTGTAAAAATGTACTCAAGTAAAAGTAAAACGTATCTTATTTTAAATGTACTCAGAGTAAAAGCTACTTAGTTACTTTCTAAGTGGTTGCATGGGGTTGTAATATCATCTCTCCATCTTCATCCCACTCCGTGTCTGCGCGAAAATGCGCCTTTGCTGTCTAAGCGTGTGTAACTGACCATTGTTGCTTTCTGGTGCTGCAGTTAGTCAGCCTGAGCTAATCAGATGGACAGTTACTGGCACGCAGTCACAGCACCAGTTCAGATTTTGAAAACTACTTAAAAAAGTACAAGTACATGAAAAAAATACTCAATTACAGTAAGAAGAGTAAATGTAATTAGATACTTTCCATCTCTGATGCTTGGACACGGTACAGAGCGCTTGCACTAGTCAAACAAACTGGACTTTGGCGCATCAACTGTGTTCGGGCACGGTACAGATTGCCTAGTGGGAGTGCGCCCTAGAGTGATTCTCTAAGCTGCAGTACAACAATGTAATAAGCTAATACATTTCCTGGTTTGACTGCAAACAAAGCATACGATTGGCTGTTCAGGTGAAAAGACTGGGCATGTGCTATCTTTGTCAGTATGGCCCATTTCTATACAAAATGATCTGAGTGATCTGTCTCTTCTGTAAAACATCTCTGATCATGCTTGCCAAACAACAGCAAATTACCAGTGCCATGACCGTGCTAGCATGCTGGCACGTTAGCACGTTGCTGTGCATAATTGCAGCCTTAAAGTGCTGCTGGCATGACTGATTCTTAGTACTGTGTTTTTACTGTGTTTTAATACTGAGGAAAAGATCTGCTTTATTCAGAATGGTTTCCAGATTTTGAAATTCAAAACGGACTCGACAATTACGTCGATTTTTGATGTGAAGTTTGGATGGAGTGTGATTTTATTTTGGTTAAGTTTGGTGAGAGAATCTGGAAAAACTCTAGGTATTTTCTGATGATAGTTCAGGTGCATTGCATGTTTGGGTGTGGTGTTAGACTCACCAGTACAATAGCAAACTGTGCCAAATTCCAGCGGTGGTTAATTCAGCCGGGCCGTCGGTGGCTTTTATCATGAAACATTACACTGCTGCACAGCAAGCAGAACACGGTGTGATCGTGTGACTTTGCCTCAGGTAAAAACACAGATGGGCATGAAAGACAACAGTGCCACATGCTTTTCATGTGACAATGCAAGCTTGTGTATAGCAGTGTGTTTGTGCGTGCACGGTACTGTATGTCCATGTCCACACGCTTACATTGTATGTCTTGCACCTGTGTGTTAGTGTCTTTTAATGAGGTCACGAACAGGGGGGGGTTCTCCCCCTCAAACCAGCCCCTTTCCCCTCCTGTGTTCGCCTCATGATCAAAGCCCCTGCCTTGCCATCGCTCCTTTTGATGCTCTGGCACAATAGAGCCTGTTGAGGTTTTGATTTCTTCATCCATTCATCTTAGTAAAGGCCAGGCAGGCCTCCCCTCCCTCCCCAGTCCAGTGGGCAAGAGCAGGGAGGAACCCTGGCAGGACCCTGGAAGTTCCCCGCCTGCAGGCCTGTCTGGTTAGACTCTGGACACCAGGAGCTAAAGCTGCATGGCAAACTGCAAAACAACAAAACAGTGGGGAAAACACATTTGTAGGGCAATCTTAGCATCAAGTGCGCTACAGATGTCATGGTAACCCACACTTTGTTTTCTCTTCATTCTTCCTTCCTGATGAAATTAGTTTTGGAGATGAAATTCCTGCCCTTTGGACTCCATCGTCTATTTTCTACTACATGATTTAAGGTGCGCTATCAATGAATAAGTCACTTTCTCATATTTAAACGACAATCTTAAAACCTCACGGCTGGATTAAAAAGAGCAACATTTTTACCCAACAGAAAAACCTTTCAAAAATGACTCAAGCACCAGAAATATGAAGATGTTTTGGGTGTAATTATTGGCTTACTATCAATCTTCTCATCTAACTCTCAGCAAGAAAGCAAATAAGTGTATGACCAAAAAAGAACAAGAACAGTATTCTTGAGAGGTCCAGGGCTGACAAAGTGTTTTGAGTAGCTTTTATTTGGAGTATGACACAGGGTGAGAATCAGGTAGTGCAGTAACTTCTATGAAGATAAGTTCTTATAAATGGAATGTATGATAAAGTTATAAATCATGTAAATAAATGAATAGTTGGGAAGGGGTAGGAACTAAAAACTTTACACTTCCTCCTACTCCTTTTCGAACATGTATCATTTAAGTTTGGTCTTATTTAATTTATTGTTATTTAGCTTTGTCCGTTGCGAAGTTTTTATTCAGTTTGTTTGTTAATTTTGCTTTACACGTTCGAAATAAATAACTAAACGTACTAACTCTTCCTTAAAGTTACAGTGTTTGCAATGAAATATACGTTGCATAAAAAGCTGCAAAGTCATCTCCATCAGTGAAATGTAAACTCGCTCCCTTCCTCTCACACTTCTTGTCAGTACCTGTGAACGTGCTTTGTTGTTACAGCAAAAATTGTGCTGATTTAGCCATTTCTCATGCATCATAATGTTTAAGTTTGGATACTTTGACATGTTATACTGTCGCACTTCTTGTTGCCACACCAACGGCAAAGTATCATGTTTCGTATTCTGACACATAACATGACGTCCTGCATTAATGACGCATTGCAGTAAAATCTTTTTTGTTTCATGCTGATCTGGTAAGAAGATGGTGCACAAATTAAAAAAAAAAATCTAACATTTTATTATATTTTGTGCAGCCCACTTTGCATAATCTTGTTCTTGGAATTAGAGTTCTGTGGTAAATGATTTAATGTCTGCAGGCTTGTATGTTTCCACTGTGTCTGATTGGATGTTCTCCTCCAGGTAGAACTGTTCTTGAACCTCTGCTTTGCAATCAACTCCAAAAGTTAAAACTAATTCAACACCTCAGTCTGATGCAAATCCAGTCTGTTTCTTAAACTAAAGGCTGAACTGGACGACCCAAAAAGCAGTTAAAGTGCTATATGTGATTTTTTTTCTCTCCATGAAAAAGAGGCAAATTTGCATGGAGAATTCATCTGACTTGGTTGAATGGCAACTGGAATGTCCAGTTAGATAATACCCCTTAAGCATAATTAGCTCTTGAAATATTATTCATATGCTTCGTTCTATTCCACTGCACCTTCATTTCCCAAAGCGATTCAATTAATGTTCAATGAAATTACTGACTGAACGCATCGGCGAACGGTCACACAATGCAGCAAAGCATCCCCGTGATATAAGCTTTTTCTTTTTCTCAGCTTTTGAATCACATTTCTTTCACTTTCTGATGCCTTATAATGATGTCACAGTGTAATGATAGAAAGACGCTGGCAACTTACCAACAAGTAGTATTATTCTCTCTAGTGAATTTTCTTTTTCAATATAATTTCTTAGTAAAACTGGCTGTTCACCCACACAAGCTCCTACAAAAGTAATTGGTTATATAAATAGATAGGTCACAAAGTGTATGTTTTTGCCTTATCAAATTATTGACAGTGAAAAAATAACAAATTATGGCACTCTGAAGGATAATATGGAACACAGTAATAGCTTTGTTGGCAGTTGCTTTGTTGAAAATTGGGTACACGTCACCTGGATTATCTTAATGTAAAAATAATAGGTCTCCCGCATGTTTTTAAAGTGGAGGCGCCGCGCCACGCCTGATATAATTAGTGTCTGCACTTAACTCAGAAGACATTGTTGCATTTTTTGGTAATTGTGTAATATCAGGCTCATTAAGCTTCAGGAAAAATGCACAGTGGTACCATAACACACAACACACATCACACAAGCTGTGAGTGCTATGTTCGTGGTCTGAAGTAGGAGTCACTTCCTTCTACATTTATACACATGTCATCATAAAGGTAGCACTGAGCTTCTTCATCATTTTGGGGAATAGGCTGTAGTCTTAGGGTGCCAAATCAAGTGAATTGGGCGGATGTTGGACGAGTTCAGATCCGCTCTCCTGGATGGCAGCCATTGCCTGCACGAGGGCCAATGCTGTCCATTTTCTCAGAGAATGACAACTGCTAGAGCTACTATAGCTATTTTCAATTACCTGAAAATAAAATACCACAAAAAGTTAATACCTAATACTATCTGTAGAGTCACCCAAAGAGTGGAGAATTGTGCATGCATGTGATGAGTCTCCTTTGATGTTAAGCCCCGAACTTATCACTCATCCACCGCTTGGCTTAACAGAGGGAAAAAAATTTTGCGCCGTATCCTAACGATACTTATGAGGCTGAAAAATATAATGAAAACATTAAAGTGCAGTTTCTGGAGTGACCAGTTTCGTTTGGCTCCTAAAGCCAGTCACTCCCCGTAGAGCCCCATATTAACAAACATGTTACAGTCTGGTACAAACAAACTGCTTTGGTCACTAAAGCTCATTTCCACATTTGTAACATCCATATATGGGCTTTTTTATACTACTATATATTATATTTAGGCTTGAATGTATGCATAACTACAGCTGAGGTAGGCAAGGTCTGGAAGTAGCTATGCATGAGACTCCTAAGGAAGCAACTCCACTAATTTTATTTGTTGTCGTTCTCTCTTTTAAGGCCAGTTTATACCAAAGATTCCGGACGAGGCGAATCGGTTGCAGGGAAAGTTGGAGTGGAGTGAAATGGTCCGTCTCAGCTCATCTCAAGCGGGCTGACAGTGTCACCCGTAGACCCTGTTGTCGGCAGAGGTGAGTTTTAGAGCATAAGGCACGCCACTTGTTTTAACAGCCAATCAGCTCATTGGGACGTCATCTGTTGCTCAATCGCAGCATAGAGCAGCCAATGGGAACACACATTCTCTGAAATAACCTGTCATTGGCCGAAAAGTGCCCATCATGATCAAAATACAGAGCCAAGAAGAGGTGCAGAAGTCTCACGTTCTTTTAGACCACCTGAATCACAATTTGCTGAAGGGATATTATAGAATTTTTGCCAGATGACACCAAAAATAAAATGCCTACCCTCGCTTTAATGGGGCAGCTGCTCGCTGTTTGCTATCCATCACAGAAGCATTAGTAGCAATGTTTATAGTTTAGAGTGCGGACCTCATGGAACCTTATTTTGGAAACATTTTGTACTGTAGTCAATGGACAGAGACAAATTATTTTTGTATCCCGTTTAAAATGTACTCTTATTCTCATTGATGATGTTTGTCATTTTAAAAGATAATTTTACAAATCAATGAAGTTACAGTTTGTCATGAAGATAGTTCAGTAGTTTTTGTGAAACCGATCAGTGAACTGTGTCTCTCGTCTCGCACAATGCACGACACCAATGCTAATGCTAACATGGCTAACATTAGCACAATTTCTAACAAAGAAAAATGTGTTAAAAGAGGTAAAAATTATTCAAAGCATGAGCACGTTGCGAGCTGCATCTAAGAAAAACAGAAAGGGTCTGCAAGAGATCGCCATTAAGATGTCACTTCCACGACGACAGGATGTTCTATACGTAGTTTCAAAGCAGTTCTGTGATTAACTGCGACTTGCAAAATTATTTTTTAAATTCACAAACATCATATTTGAGATTGGTGGTACAATTTAAACAAGACCGAAAATAATTTGTCCCTCTCCATTGACTGGCAGTCATTTTCTTTTTCGTAATTAAGGCACCATGGCCCGGAAATAGAGGGGTGTGACTTAGCCAATCAGCAGCTTCACTTTCTCATCCAAATATGGTCACTTCTCGCTCCCGAAAACCAAGTGATATTGGCCAAGGTCTGAAAATGGTACTCCATAGAGCAATTGGTGACATCACTGGGGCTCTGTCAACTATGCAGTCTACTGTTTGTGGTTGTATCTTGTATGATGACTCCTATTTTGCCCTTAAATAAGCACTGGCATCTTTCAGCTCTTTGTTTGCGCCTGTGTGTATGAAATCTAGCTCAAGTATGACACTGCTAACCTCCCATGTCCCTCTGCTATCCTTGGTGTGAATATATGTGACAGAACATGGTAGCACCTCCACGTCTGTCTCTAACACACAAGCACACACGCGCAAAAATACTCACACTTGACCTACACACACTAGCATACACACCCTCTATCTGTCTTTATGTTAAGTGTGCCCCAGCTCAGTCTGCAGAGGGCTGTCATGACGAGGTTGCAGAGTTCACATCTGCAAGGTGTGAAAATCCCGAGTGGCTCGTCGTATCGCTGAGTGGAACCCTTAAGTGTGCATCTGTATGACAGCTTGCATGCTTCCTCATACATTTATTTATCAGTCCATGTGCATACGGTTGACCTCTGGCGTACATGTGAAATACAGGCATGTGTTCTAGTGTGTGTGCCATTAGCGCATGGGCGTTCTCGTCCTAGACTTCCTGCCTTCATGTATGTAATGCATGGAGCCTGGGTTACACAATTAAAAATCATTCCCCAAGTATCATCGGAGCATAACCACTCATGAGTAATGCCTATCAGTTACCTTCATAGACTCTATACCAATGTGTTCTATGTAATATCATCGCTATAAAAAGCAGAGTATGCTTCCATGTGCATGTCTGTGTCATATTGATTTCGCAGTCATGATGACCACCAATTCATCAACGGCTCATTTGTTATTTACGCCTGTATTTTTACCTTCCATGAGTGCAAGTTAGGGTTAGGATTGGCTTTTCACCTTAGTCAACCTCGTCTTTTAGCTTCTTAGCTTATTTTAGCAGAACCAAGTGTGATAAAAGTTTAATTAATTACAATTCCACAAGCAGATGTCTGAATGTTCTCCCTGAGGCTTATTTAAAGTTTGTACTTAGTCCACAGTGCTTTGAAAAAATAATGACAAACTCTTGGTATTTAACTGCGTTTAATGAGCCTAAATTACACTTTACTCTTTGTAGTCTGCCAAGACTTTACAGGCGTTTGATTGTAACAGGTGGGGCTTAAATAGAGTGCACACCAAATGATAAACAGCAGCTTTTTTCTAATCTGACACCTGATGTAACAAGTTGGCTCAAAAGTAATAACATTTAAATATGAAGTCTAGAAAAACTGGAACCAAAAAATAAAAAGTCCTCTGTCTTTTTCTGAAGTGAAGAATGTAAACTCCTGCCAAAATGCTAAAAAGCCCAATTTCCTGGAAAAGGCCCTCATTGGTAGCTATGGCCCAACCTGATTGAATGAATGCACTATTAGTATGGCTGTGGCTATATATAATTTTTAAAAAACCTGTATTTATCAAGTTCTTGAATCACCCGCGTTGCGCTCAACAAGCTATAACAACATTATAGCTAATGTGTTAGCAAGCAGTAGCTTATTTACATATCAGGCAGGTACAGAAAAACTAGTTAGCATCCAGTAGGTTTTGCTTCCATACATCCAACTTAGTGCCTACTATACTCAATCTGTATATACTGCAGTATGTCTACTAAATGAGCAATTAATTATGCCATTTAGGGCACACTGCTCACACTGAGGTATATACAAGCACGTCAGGTGATGCTGCAGTCAAATAAAAGATGTCATTCATAACAAATATAAATTCACATAACCTCCCTCACATAATGATTTCAAGTGGTATTTAAAGACAAATAAAAAAGTCATTATTTTATTTTTCTACAGTCTCTTGTTAGTGATTTCCCATGTCCTGAGATGCAGTGCATTCTGGGGGCGGATGAGTATGTCCAGTAAGCTCGCATGATGAAAAATTCTTGCAAGTGCAGTACTCATCCAGGCATAACTCACATATACAAACTTCACATACTACGCAGGTGAAACACACTACATACTTAATCTGATGTCATACAGCATTAAAAAGTATGATTGTATGCGGGTTCAAATACGCCTCAATAACTAGTCTTTTTTGCTCTGTTTTTGGTCTCCTCCAGCTCTTGGGAAAAGTATTTGGCGTTTTTGAAGCAAACATCTCCACTAGATTTACCAGAAACGAGCTGGTAAATCCTTTAGCCTCGCTAAAGCAAGAATGAGACAAGAGATTCAGACACTGTATTAATAGCGCCCACAATTTTTTTGCTCAGTTATAAATTTATGGGGAATATCAACACAGTGTGAGGATCTTTTGCCTATTGTACTGTTTTGCCCATACAATTACTCGTAAACTGTTAACCTTAAACCAAATAGAAAACAGGTAAAAACCCTTAGATCTTAACATAATGGTCATACATTGATACACTGATCAAATGTCAGGCAGCAGCTGTGACCTATACAACAGTTATCCTAATGTCTCTATCTATAGAGACACTGTGGACGTCCATACTAGGTCACTTAACACAAACTGTCCCTCAATATTAACCTATAGTCTTTTTTCCCAGCTATCATTAGCTCCTGCACTGGAGGTGTGAACAACCGTGGAACAAAGCCAAGAATCTAAAATGGTGTTATGGGAAAGACAATGTACTGCTATGACATGCCTCTGCTATCTCCTGCAACCTCAAGAGATGATACTCACGTGTGAAAGCACAAACTGTACCAGAAAAGAGAGACATGAAGACGGGGAGAGGTGAGAAATGAGGTGTAAGGGAACCTGGAAAAAAGAAACAGAAAAGATTTACAGAGCAGGAAAGGTGATGAGAGGCAAAATAGCAAAAGAGATCAGAGTTAGAATTACATTACGCTCAGTGTCTCCCTCAAGGACACCCTGACAAGACTGGACACACATTGAAACCTGTCACCTCAGTACGATCCAGGCCACGCCCTCATCAGCTCTTGTATTTGCCCTGCCAAGAATCTTCCACTGTTGACAAGTGGCCACGACAAGCAATGTTGAATGTCAATATGACACAGTCCCCACTCTGATATGGCAACAAACACAGCAAGGAGTACGCGTAGGTTACGATAACTGACGCAGTCACGTGTGACCTGTTGAGTGACCCATAATAATCCTTGTTGACATCATAATGCACAGACACAAATGGGAAAATTCAAGCATCATATTTGCTTCATTCTTGGGTAATTGCTCAAAAGAAACTGGTCTCTAGCAAATCAGCAACACATCGCAGCAATTATTTCCAATCAACCACAAAATCAACTGACCGATGTGACAATCCGACAGTTGAGAGGTCAAAGGACAAGCACGATTGGAAGGTTGTCAATATAAATTGTGGGACCAGCTGCAAAACTGCACACTGGGGAAGTGAAAGAGAAACACTTTCTCTGACAGCGGCTACTCTTGATGTGGTCGACCTTTAACCCCTCTGGTCTGAATGATGGACTAAAATAAGCTTAGTCAGGAAGAATAGATTCCTCCAAATTGAACAATGTTGTCTGCTAGCTCTGTCAAACCTGCCTTAAATCACCTTTGATTTTTTTGCAGTGGTTAAGGTGTGGTTAGGTGTGGGCACAAAACTACTTGGTTAGGTATAAGGATAGATTGTTGTTTGGTTTAAAATGACGATTTTAACAAAGTGAGGGAAAAGTTGGTTTGCCTGTAGAAATTTAGAAATGCACTGCGATCTCCATCGGCAAAGTGGTACGTTTCTTGACCCCACCACACAACCTCCTGTTTTCACTAATTTTCTGACCCTATAATAATATCACACTATTTCCTCCTTCTCCCCCTAACAAGTAGGAGTCATGATCAATGGACACTTGAAAGATCTTTTGGCCTTGGTGGAAATGAATCATTTTTCTTGAGAGGGCAGTGTCCCTGTTCGCGTCAAATGATAAGATTTTGAACCTTTTTTGAAAACTTTCTATCCATTGTTGCATCTACGAATCCATGGCCAATCATGCTAGACCAGCTACTTCATGGAGCTTTAGGTAAATTTTGAAGAATTAACTTTTAAGCTCCATGTTGAGTCAAGCGTTGGGAGTGCAAAGTCGCACGTTTTCTTGACCCAAACCAACCACACGACCTCTTGTCACCACTAATTTTCCGACTCTATAATAATATCACACTATTTCCTCCTTCTCCCCTAACAGGAGGAGTAAGTAGGAGTCATGATCAATGGACACCCAAGAGATCTTTTGGCCTTGGTGGAAATGAATCATTTTTCTTGAGAGGGAAGTTTCCCCGTTTGCTTCAAATGATCTAGTTTTGAACCTTTTCGAAGACTTTCTGTCCGTTGATGCATCTACGAATCCATGACGAATCATTCCTTAACAACTACTCATGGAGCTTTCGGTAAATTTTGAGGAGTTAACTTTTAAACTCCGTGTGCAGTTCCGTTCAAAGTGAGTCAAGCGTTGGGTGCGTCCTATGAAATCGTCAGGAATTCTGCTCCAGGTCACATCCGTTCAGTTTCTTCAGAAGAAGACTCATGTTCTTCAGATCCTCACCACCACAAATGTCTAGACTTCTTAGGGGCATAATCCTTTGGCATTAACGCCATCATGGAAAATTGATTATCTGGGGTCTAATTGCCAAAGATGCCTCTTATATTTCTTCAGCCTTTTCTATTGTGCAATTTCTCTCAGATATTGTCTTCGTTCCTGACTGAATTGCAGCAGACAGTAGTTGCAGGTGTTAAAAATGAGTATGCAGGGTGTGCTCAGTTAACCTACCCGTCAAACAAAGGTGAAGTAAAGATACTAAAGCCTCAAGGCAGCGAAAAGTTGGCCCAAGGAGTGTCCTGATTCCTGGGGATATCCCTGTCTAGTGTTGTCCTAAGCCTGGCAAACATACAGTAGCTAAGCGGTGACTCACATATTGTAACTATATTTGCTTTACCAACAATGATACATCTCTGTACACTCCGAAGAGCTAATGCAAATCACCAATCATTCATACAGCCCATAGATCAAATCAGTCTAAATGTCAACAGGATATTTGGCTGACATTTAAAGGGATAGTATACTTTTTGTGATTACGTTTATAAGTTGGAGTTGACAGCTGATAAAAATGGTCTAAAAGGAAACACTGAGGTGCTTTGAAGGAATTCAAAATGCCAGGCCGTCCTCAGAAAGAGCCCACACTGACACCCGGCTCGACTCCATCAGCTTCCATTATTCATGCACTACTTGACTGCTTCAATCCGGCCCAGACCGCTCACCTTACACGTTACACATTCATTCAAAGTAGTGCTTACTCAAACACACCATCATGCACAGAGCGAGTGTCCTCCCTTTTTGGTGAATGCATTAACCTGAACTCTTTTTTTTCAGTCAAGTGTGACAGTTTTATAAACTGTATAAACATGGGAATGTGACAGTGAAGACAGTATTTCTTAAGGATTTATGTAGAAGCTGATGAGTTAGATCAATAATCAGATTTATGTGCTGTTTTATGAACCCCCAAGGTGTCACCCATAACTGAGTGAGTGATGTTGGAGAGTTGCCGAGCTTATTTCAAACTGTTTTAAATTTCCATAACACGAAGGTAAAACCGGTTGTAGGAAAGAAGTTGACCTTTGTAACAGTTTTATTCTTCCTTTTTTCAAAATAAATATTTTAAAGTAACTTTTTTATTAACTCTTCAAAGCAAGTATGAGGAAAAAAATTACACTTTATCGATCAAATATAAGCTTTAAAACTTCATTTAAGATACACCAAGATACAAAGTGGTTAGTGTGAAGAGATTCATTCCAGAATATTTAAGCCTTTTGACAACTGTGTTTGCAAGACATTAAAATTCACTTTTTTCACACCGAGCTTGTAAATCAAGCATGTACCACAGCACACATCACTCATTAATGTGGGTGAAAGGACACGCTTGGGCTTTGCAGCCAATCCATGCACCGCCCCTCCCTTTATCCCTCAGGAGTCTCACATACTTTTCCTATCAGGTGTCTTTTTACCCGTGTACACATACTAGCGCACACACGTAACTCAAGATCG
>JAQFJA010000015.1:6496210-6508528 GCA_029874485.1 Naso brachycentron
CATCTGTCATGTTGCATTTCCTCTGAAATTACAAGCTTGCCTGTAATGTTATTTGCCCAGTGCTATCTTTATGGAAAGCAAATATAGCACTTGGGTATTATTTTAACCTTAACAGCTTATGTAGACTGAAGCTGGCAGCTTTTCAGCCTCTTCAGCGTGTACAGCATACTGTATGTGCACCTGTGTGTTGTGCTTTAATGTCTATCTGTCTCCATCAGCTATATTCTTCTGACTTCCAGTCCTGACTTTCAGCCCTCACGCTGCAGGGCACTTGTTCGAGGCAGCCTGACATTTACATGTGGTCTGCTATTAGTGTTTAAACTAAATATTACTACAACCAAGATCAACAGTAGACACTGACCAGGCCCAGGCGCCGGCAGCTACCACTCCCCTTCCTTTCTCCCTGTCTAGCTCTTTGCTCTGCCTTTTCTGTCTCTACCTCTGCGTCTGGCGTTCTCTCTTGTGTATGTGTGTGTGTGCGTGTGTGAGCGGTGCACGGGGGATAAAGCCAGGCAGCCAATTATGGCTAGAGCAAGGCGGAGCAACAGTGTCAACATGTAGTAAAGAGCACACAACCCACTGTCTGGAAAGACTGAGGGAGAGAGACAGTGAGACAGGAGAAAAAAAATGAAGAAAGAAGACATAAAAAGAGACGGACAGAGATTGACAAAGTCGAAGAGGCACAGTAAAAAAGACAAATATAGTCACACAAACAGTCACAAAAGACATTAAAGGACAACAGACAGCGAACAATTGGAGCTAACAAGCACAACACATGACCAAACAGAGGGAGACACATTTCCCCTGTCTTTGCCTGGAGGATTTCCTCGAAAGGGCATAACCACATAGAGTTTTTATTCCATACCCGACACAGACACATGTTCACAAAGACATCATTTAAGGGGAAAAAATGTCAAAGTTTTAAAAGGGCAGTCACATTACACTTTTTTGTTCCAGTCTCTATAGTTCAACATGTGCAGAGAATATCCGTGTCTGTTTGTCTCTCGTCACTCTGCACTCTGTCTTTTAAAGGGGAATTGAGGTAAAACAGTATGCCAGCCTGGGTGTTACACTCATATTTTTATCCATTATGACTGTTGCTCATAAAAACATTGCACTCACCACATCCGTCAAAGAGGTTTGGGAAACATGGACAAAAACAACATAGCAAAGCTTCAAAGCTTTTGTTTAAATGAGTCATCAGAAAAAAACTCATCTTTGAATCCAATCTAAAATGCTCACAGAAAGTCCCTGAAAATCCTCGGAGCTGCTGTAGCAAACACAAAAACAGTTATAGAGCAATTAGCCACAACTGCAATCTCTTTAATGACAACCAGTAAAAACAGAACAGTGTGTTAGAAACTGCAGAAATAAAACATTTTCTCACATTTGCTAAAATTTTTCAAGCACTAACACAGGTCTGTTAAATCTAAATAAACATACTGGTATGTGTGCAGGTATGCTATCTGACCAGTTAATCTTTGCCATAATTTAAGATAGCAACACTGGAGCTAATTTGAGCAAAATTCTACCGCCACTAGCTAATACGCTTTCCAACGACAATGTTAAAGCAACTCTGAAGAGCCTTTATTTTTTGTTGATTTTAGCCGCGGTACTGCTCACTGCGGTAGAGATCTTGTAAGTATTGTCCTGCGTCCAGCCACAGATTGTAAAAAAGAGAAGAGAACAGCAGATCGATCATGCTCGTAAACAACAAATCATCTCTCCCGGTCTGCGTGCTGAAAAAAAGTTTTGTAGTGTTTCTGCTGAGTGAGCATATCTAGAAGAGACACAGAAGAAGACAGTAATCTCCAGTCTCTTTATCGGAAGTAAGATGTGAGGCATCAGTTTTATATTTAGACTGATTCATGATCATTTAAAAGTTCCTTTTTTTTTATAATTAGCATTAAAAAAAATTTTGATGGCCTGCTGATGCTCTTTGAGGAAAATTCAGATGCTCACCAAAGTTATTACAACTCATCTTGTGGGGAGCATGAAGGTCTAAAAGAAACTGCATGATAATCCGTCCAACAGTTGTTGAGAAATTTCAATGGCAAATGTCCTTTGGGCTCATCTTCTGGGGACCATAATGAATGTGTACAAAATGTCATCGTAACTCATCCAGTGGTTGTTGGGGACCGACAGACATACAAACATTTCTGTCGCTAAAGCAATGCTGCTAATATTCATGTTTGAAAGTACGTTAAAACATTTAGCTTCCAGTAAAAGTTACTTTGTATGAAGTGGCAGACATGGGGTTGCATAATCGCTTCTTTCTGTCCACCTGTTGAGGTATGCTTGAGCGAGACACTAAACCTGCAATTTCTCCTGATAACCAGGCCATCAGTTTGCACGGCCGCTCTGCCACCATTAGCATGTGAATGCACGGGTAAATTAGAGGCACATTGTGAAGCGCTTTGATATAAAAGCTCTCTATAAAAGCAGTTCATTCACTATTTAGAGGTGTGATTGCGGTGACTCAGTCCTGATAAATAGTTGCCTGAGACAAATCTTTGAAATTTTCATTTCATCTAAGTCACTTCAGATTCATCCTTCAGCCTGCGTCCAGCCAGTCCTGACTGCGACGTCAGGCCCGACACAGTCTTTATCACTCAGTCGGGATGCATTGAGGGAGAGAGTGAAGCGGAGAGAAATCACCTGGAATCTTGTTAGGTTCAATAGCTTCAGTGTGTGTGTGGAGCAGAGTGTGCAGTCCAGATCCCAGGGGAGGAACTGTGGCTCGGATTAGTTAACCCTGTCTCACCCAGGGTGCTGCTCGGCCTTATCCCTGCAGCATAAGCCCTTAATGAGTTCACCGCCTCCATCCCTCTCTTTTCTCTCCCTCTCTCCTTGTGTTTTCAGTCATGCTGCGTGTCTCTCTTTTGCTTACTAGTCATTTCTTCTTCCGCTTATCACCTCTTTTGCACATTTCCCTTGTTTCCTTCGCTATTCTCCGACCTACACCGCTCTCCTCCTCCTCCAATGCCAACCTGTCTTGACTCTCTTTACCCAACCTCCCCCATCCCAGCATATGGTCTTCTCGGTCGGGATTAGGGCCTTTCTTGTTAGTCAATTAGAGTAAGAGACAGAGAGTGATAGAGAGCAAGAGAAAAAGAAGAAAGAGAGAGAAATTTCTCCCATATTCTGTTTCCTCGTGGAGTCTCAGTCCACGCCTACACTGGGTCACACTAGGTGGAAACGCTTTATTAAGTTCCTCTGTTACTGCATCCATTAAACGCACCGTGTCATTTCTGCCACTGACGGTTAAGAACAAAGGACATAGCTTGGTGGTTTCATGCAGTAGCATGGGATCATGGGAGTTACTGTTTTTATCGTCAAAAAAACCCACCTTTGTAAGTGAAAATGATTCAATAACCAATAATCAACAGCTAGCTAAAGTAGCGAGCTAATTTGCAGACTTCTTCAGATCACCGCCTGCCTTGAGTCTTGGATCTGTAATGAGGTTTCTTCCTGTTAAACGGAAGTTTTTCTTGCCACTGTCGCCTAGCGCTTGCTCGTGGGGGAATCGCTTTCAATTATTGGGTCCAAAAAACTTAATATATTTTAATTACACAGTGTGGTCTAGACCTACTCTATATGTAAAGCATCTTGAGACAACTTTGTTGTGATTTGACACTTCATTAACAAAACTGACTTGACTTGACTTTGTCACTCATATGTTTTTTCCGGTGTTTCCCATGAAGTTATAGCAACTAGTGGGATTATAGTTCATCTGCACAGTCAATAAAAAGAAGTAAATAGACACAAATATGGTGAAGAGAGAAAAAAGGAAAAAGAAAGAGACTGGAGGGAAACAGAAGAAAGAACTGGACACAAACACACATTCAGAGCTTGTCAGCTAGCAAGCTATCATAAGGTCCATTTTGACCGCAGGAACTTTCTCCAGGAATTGGGAACCTTTTGAGGAACTCTGTGTGTTTCCATTGCAGGAATCAGGGTTCCTGGGTAATTGATTTACCCAGAGAAAAGTCCGTGGTCAGGGGGTTGTACTTTCCAAAGGTTCAGGAACTTTGGGGACGAGGATTGCAGTTCTGAGTATTTCTAATTGATCGAGTACTTGGAGCATTTTATTTCACCTGTCAGGTTTGAAAGTCCACAGATGCAAGCTCACTGTCTGGTTTTTCACTGTGCTTCGAGATGGAATCACAGAATAAAGCGTACGACATATGGATTTATTACTTTTCCATACGTCGTCGACCTGATCTGCATAATCTTACCGGTGCCAAGGCCATGGTGGAAATGCAGACAACAGTGGGCCACAGGAACCTTTTAGTTTTTTGAGAAAGAGGAAACTAAAAGTTCCTGGGACTTTTGGTGGAAATGTACCTTTACCAACTCACAGTAAAATGAGGTATCATTGACTGTTTGGGGTGAATAAACACAAACCACCCTGTGGTCAAATTCATGCTGTTGACAAAAACATGAAAATTCCCTTCCCGTTACGTCTTAAGTGATGACTTCGCACAAACTTGTGGCTTCTGGTCTGAGACCTCCTCCTCACGGACGAGACTTTCATAACAACCTCTCACATGCTTGTCCTTGGTAATCATACTGTGGTACCTTTGATTTATTTAGCAGAATTTAGGCCTTGTTTGTATCCTGAGTGGCAGTGAAACGTGCACGAGGAGGGATTTGTTTAGGCTGGTGCATAATGGAAAGTGCGGCTAACCCCCCCTTATACGGTAGCAGGAAGGTCTCAAGGGAGAGAAGTAAGCTGTTGTTACAGTATCTGCCTAAACAGTCACTAAGTCTGTCAGCGGCCTGCACGTGTACGACTGAGGGAGCGTGTGTTTGTGTGTGTGGGGGAACCAGCTTGTGTATTTAGGGGAAAGAAATTACTCGATGTTCCCTTTGGGAAGAGAAGCAGCAGAATAAAGACTTGCTAAATACACATAGGTATTCCTAAATATATAAATATATCCTAAAAGACAGAGTGAGGACTTAATAAAACAGCAACATGAGGCTCTCCTTGCCCCTCCACCTTTTTTTCCTTTTTCCTCAGCATTTTGGTCTCTCTGCTGCTCTGTTTACCTCCTCCCCAAGGCTGGATCCCCCCCCTTCTCATCCAGACACCCTCCTTCTCCTCTTGGGGGTCCACGGTTGGATTAGCCCTTCCCTCAGAAGGCTGCAAAAGAAGCCCCACCGCCTCACGTGAAGCCAGCTTAGAGGGAGAGGAAAAATGAGGGAACGAGGGAGACGTTGTGATCCAATTTTCAGCTTTTTTCTCTCTGCCAGTGTTTCGTTCGATGCTTGTTTAAACGGGCTCCCAGGAGATGATGTCGGCGCGTTTTGTAAATGAATCTCTGTTCGTTTTTGAGTGTGTGCGTGTGCGTTTGGTCACGAGCAGTGTTCTGTTGTGCATTCTTCCACACTGATGAATGAAAATTTCAAGCAGGCAAATCAGAGCGGAGCCTCGGATGACTTTTCCTGAAAGCTGACGGGGAAAAGAAGACATCATCAGAGATATTATTGTCTGTCCCCTGAATAAAGCGCAGCTTATTACGGATCATGGCGAGGTCACCTAAGGGTCGACCCTACCTTGACCCTTGCTTGTCCCAAAAGTTATGAGCGCAGGAAATATAAGCAGATAAAATAGGATTGAAGCGGTCTAAGCTCATCTATCGCAGAGACCCCCTGTGTTCAGGCTTAGAGGCCGATTATGGCACATGATATTGAATCCTCTTTGGGCCGTAGCTATTGTGTGTGTGGAGCCTTGTTGTGTGTAAACCTGCCCCTGTATGTGTTTCTATATGCGCCTGCATGGAGGCCATTCATATGTGTAATGTTTCACCCACCGCTGTTCGACCTTGCGTCAGGGGCCTTTACCCCCCTCGGTGTAGGGTCAGGAGTTCAGCAGGGTGCTAAGTAATGACCTTCAATCAGCATCCATCAATCACTCGCGGGACGCATGGGTGCTTCCCCGCAGCCCAGGTAGGAGAGAGCAGGGCAAGGCTTAGCGCCACTCCTCCCCTGTGAACCTCCATTAGATTAACATAATGTCCCGATTATGCCATTCACAGACTTTTGGTTACGGTGGGTGAGGGTAATAACAGCGTTTACCGTGCAAATTTTTAATAGCATTTACATTTCAAGGTCAACAGAACAACACAGGAGCAGACGCTGCAGTCACTTTCATAGCTGCTGGTTTCCTTCATACCTTTGTTTGTTTCCTTTTCTCCGAACCATTTTTGGTTCTGCCAGAGCTTAAACCTGAATGTCAAGAAAAAGATAAACACTCAGTTCCAGTGAAAGCAGGCAGGGTGCCACTGTTTAGCAGTAAACACATAGTACAGGTTAGCCTGACACTAAACACATGGAGTGTGTCATTGACTTGGCATGTGCTGGTATACGCTGACTGACATAGTGATTTCTGTCGTAACGGGATGACCTTGTAACTCAACTCAAGAGTGATAAACTGCACTGATGAAATGCTGGTTTTAATAATCCCTGCAGCACCAGAATCATCTTTTTTTTATGAAACAGAAATGCAATGAACACGTACTGGTCTGAGCAGAGGGGACCATCTTTCAGCTCTCGGACTCTGGGTCCCTCCTGAACTCCAACTAAGCTGATTTAATCCATTCCACTGTCGTATCTGTTCGAGTTCTCCACTAATTTATAGCAACAATATGTGACTTTGATCGCAACCCGTGGCTTCGAAGACTAAACTTAACAATGCACTTTACCAAACACAAAAACAGTAGTTTTAGTTAAGCTGGGTCATATTTTAGAAAGAAAATGTCCTCTGGTTTGCCCTCTAATGTTCTACGACTGGGCTTCCTCAACTCTGTGTTTCACGAAGGTTCCTGAAAGCAACATGTAGGCTGCCTGCAGACCAAAGCTGCTGCTGCAGCTGCGGCAATCCATCCTGAACTCGAGACCTGAGATAACATCTTGACGTCCGCACATCTGTATTCATACAACTCATTTATTTAATTGGAAAATCTCAGGAACACCTTAAAGGAATGTCTTTGGCTTTGGCATAAACGTCAGCTTTGGATGGAATTATTAGATTTTGGTGGTCAGAGGTCAAGGGTCAAGGTCCGTGTGACCTCACAAAACACATTTTTGGCCATAACGCGAGAATTCATATGTGAGTCGTGACAAAATTTCACATAAATGTGTAACAGGATAAAATGATGAAGTGGTGACAGTTTAGATCCAAAAGGTCAAAGGTCAACTTCACTGTGACATCATAATGTTCAGCAGAAATATTTTTCTGGTCATAACTTGGAAGCTGAAGACAAAATTGTGACCATATTTTCCATTTGGCCAGATACTGAAATGGTGACACTGATCTTGGGTGTCAATACCTTGCAAGTTAAACAGAAACAGATGCAAAAATGTTTTTATTTTTATATTAAAATACATTTTTTGAGGTGTTTTCAATGGATTTTTATTAACCGTCAAAGGCAACTTCAGTCCCAGCCCCTGTTTATATGTTGACCCAGATAGACAAGCAGGCCTGGAGGGTTGCACAGTTTTTAAATATCCAGAGGTTCAGGTTATGCTGGATGTGTTTCAAGATGTGCGTCAGCACAAATGCTTGCTCATAACTGGCCTTCTCAGCTTCCACATGATCCAGATTCTCTTTATCACCTGACTATGCTGATCAAATCCTGAGGTTAAAGACGGGTTAGCGAGACCGACCTGAGGCAAAAAAAAAAAAAAAAAAAAAAAAAGGTCAGAAGTCTGATCTCAGGGGCTGAAAATGTGTCACTCAAAAATTAAGAATGTTGACTTTTGGCTCCTTAAATGCTAGCTGATGTATAATGTAGCACGACAAAATTCTTAAAGTGCACCACTGACAGGTGGCGTGGTCACATTTAGTGGCCCTTGTATGTGCCTCTATTACCCTTACATTATCCTTAGAGCCATTAAGAAGCCTCATGGCGGGTTTAGTTTTAGTGTTTTGAAGAAAATGATGAAAAGATGAGACGACTGGATGAAAAGCTAAGTTATTTTCTCTTCTCTTCATGTGGTGATGTGATAGGTGGAGGTTTTGCGTCATGCTAAGCGAAGTCCCCTGTGTTCCTGTTTCAAAGCTAATGCATGGGTGGGGGAGAGGACACATTACGTTGGCTCAAACATGCAGCGGTTAAAGAGCAGCCTGGTTTTCCATTTTACATGAGGACTCACTCTCTCACACCCACTGCACCTGTTGCTGATTGTTGACCATGACTGCCAAAAAGGAGCCATGTGCATGTGGATTTATGCTGTTTTTGTGTATGAGTGTGTCTGCCTCCGATGCCGGCCCTTTTGTGTGTGTGTCTTCGTGACGTCCGCAGCCTTGTATCATATTTCGCCAAAGCCACAAGCGCTGACCAGCCCCTCATTTACTAGGTGCCCATTTTACCTCAGAAAAAAGAACACGGAGCCAATCATCCATTATTCAACGCACCACCACCAACCTCTGTTTAGCCAATAACTGCTTGTGCAAACTCCGACCCTGTAATAAGAGAGTCCACTCTAACCCCAAGTCAAGCCATGTCATGGACCTCAGCCGCTTCCAAGTGTCCCAAATAGATCAAAGTCAATTTTGTTTCGCAGAAATGAAACCTTGTTTTATTCCCGCTCAGAATGAGCTTTAATTAGTTTTGATCAGCGGCCCGATTTAGTAAAAAGTAAAATTGCTGTTAAGTGTCACTCCAAAGACGGCGCTTTTGATTTCAAGCCGTGAGTGGAGGAATATTTTTAGACGTGTTTGGTATTTTGTGGTGCTATATTTATCGCCCAACTGCACAGTCGCAAATCAGGTCAGATTATATTGTCGGCTGATTTGCTTAAGATATTTGTCAGTTTTATGAGCCTTTCATGTAGTGAAGTAGGCTTAGCTACATCAGCTGTATGCAGTTTATACTCCATTGTGTGTTTTTTTGTGCTCGTGCGTGTGTTTTGGAGTGGATAAATATATATTCCACATGATTAGTTTGACAGTTTGGAACCCAACCACTTTAAAAGGCAAAATTTTCCATGCTCATAAAGTCATCTTTCCACTCCTCTGCTCCCTTTTTCCACCACAAACACACACACACACACACACTCAGGCGCCCCCACGCAAACACACACGCCACCATCATCATCCAAGCCCCCCTTCCCTTCTTTTGTTTCTCGTAATTAAAGCGCCCGCTTGGCCCTGTTGGCCCCGAGCCACTTGTCTCTTTATCTGAGCGAAGAGAAGGGAAAGTTGTCACATTCGGCTCCTTCATGGCACGGCCACATCGTTATCCACCGTTGGTGTCAGAACGCCATCTCGCACTCTTCCTCTTTTCACTGCCCACATTGTCTCCCTCTTTCCTTAATGCGATCCCTCCCTCCTTTTTCCTTTCTTTCTCCCACTCTCTCTTTATTTTTACCCACAGGCCCTTCTCAGCATGGAACAAAGGGAGGAAGTGCCCCTGACATTAGTCGTAAGGATTATTTATATCCCGGCTGTGTTGTGTTATTTTTAGCAGTTAGGTTATATTAGGCGCCGTTCTGCCACATTTGGAAGCTAAACCACGAGCTGCTGTAGTGGATGATTGTCGAGGATGCTGCTGTTCGAGAGCACACCTACAATCACTTGGCCTTGGGTGAACGTATAAGTAGCTCCTGTAATTGTATGTTTTCACTGTGCTAGCCAGCATGGCAGATCCTCTCCACTCTCCTTGTGGGACTTCTCTCCTTTTTTCTTTTTTGTTTCCTGTTTTAATAGAGTCTTTCTCCCAGTTGCATAGTGTTCTGTGGCAGCCACTGGACATTAAGTACAGCACTGTGCTGCTGGGTGTATTTGAGAGGCTACAGGCAGAGAGCTTTGTCACGCCTTATTTGTCTTCCTTTAAATCAACCTTGTACAAATGATTTTGTCTCTGTCAAAAGTCAGTGAAATGAAGCTCATCTCCGCACTCTACCGTTTTGTATTTTACCATTTAGGTTCTTCCTGCTGCAGGCATGAGTCAAAAATAGACCACCATATTGTCCAACAGTTGTATTTATGTGCAAATTGTCACTTTGCATGAGTGCAAAATGCTTATTATGGATGCACAGCATCTATTTGGAATGATTGCAGATTGCGAACCCAATGGCTGGTCACTGTCGCTGGTGGCTCCGGGATGAGCCTCTCTCTCCTTCACTCTCTCTGCCTCTCTCTCTCTCTCTCTCTGAGCACCAAACCCACAATCCTCCCACGCCTGCACTCACTAACTCCCAATCCCTGACTCACTACCAAATTCTGTTTAACCCAAACCAACCCAGTGACCTCGGCTTTTCAAATATTCCTGTGATCCGCCCGTGGTAATCTAGCCAATGACCAGTCTTTTGGTTCAGGCTACCATTAACTGCATCTGGCCAAATAAGGGAATTAGCCCTTTACCCCTTCTCATAGAGGTAAAATGGTGTTAGGGATTGGCGATTAGGCAGATTCTCCTTCTCATAAGACTCATATTTGATGTCAACAAACATGCCATCCCTATTTAGTACAGCCGACCTGCACTTAGACCTGTTTTTTTTCTGACATTAATGTAAAAATTCTGTTCATAAATGAAAACTTGAGCATTTAGCATTTGCATTTAGCAGTTTTTATGACTTTTAATGAAGAGATCCAATGCCAGTTAATTGCAAGGTGGACTGCACTTCAAGTTGCAGTAAGTAACTTCTGCTAACAAGCTAACGTTAGCTGTAGCATGAGATTTGTCGGGAAGCAACTCCACTGTGGCTGTTTTCCCCAGCTTGCGTTTTATTTATTTTGTTGTCGCTTTCTCTTTTAAGTCCAGTTTGCACCGAGACAAAATGGTTGCAGAGAAAGCTGGTCCATCTCAGCTCGAGCTTGAGCCGACCGACGGAGTCGCTTGCAGACGCTTTGTTGCCGGCAGAGGCGAGTCAGAGTGTAAAGCACAGTGAGCTAATCAGCTCGTATGTAAACGTCACCTGTCGCTAAGAAGCACAATGTGGACCGGCCAGTTAGGACAGAGAGAACAGAGAGCATCACTGATTGGGCAAATAAAACGGGAGTGATAGGATTTTTATCAATCCTAAATACAGAGGCATGATGGGAAAACACAAAGATATTGCGATACTCTCAGACCACGTCACTTACCAACAGCTGTCTATGGGTGTTTTGACATTTTATCTAAATTGAACACAAAAGATATTGATATTAACCCCAAAGTTATTAACTGCAGCTTTAAGAATATTCGACCATGTGTTTACTTTAGTGGCTCTCAGACTGCATTTTTGAACTGTATTCACTGCCATTCATGTTGAAACAGTTGTCTGCAGTTATTTGGTAAAAAAAAAATCGCTAAATGAGAGAAAGAGAGGTGCTAGGAGCCATGGAGACAAAAGTTGTTACGCCTGAGAAAATAGTTCTTTAAAAGTGCTGCCTTCCTAGCTCAAATTTTAGCGGGAAGAAGGATTTTGACACAGATGTTCTTTTTAACAAATGTTGTCACACATTTTTAGGTACTATCTGTAACATCTAGTGAATATGAAAAAAATTAAACAAACACAATATCCAATAGACAAAGATATTTTGGGAAAAACACGTGGGGTTTATGTAACCTATGTTGCCAATACTGACAAAGGACAATGACATGTTGTAACACTGGTATGCTCCTTTGAGACTGGATATGGCTTTTTCTGCAATGTGAACAGGCACAATCAGCGTTCATTATGACAAATTTTTAAAAGTACATTTACAGGTTACAGTGTTTATTGTGGGGTTTTTAATTCCACTTCCTGTCAAAATTCTACTATCAACAAACCACAAGTGAGAAGTGAGGGCACCTGGCAACAACTGTTTTAGCTGCAGAGAGGTGGTAAGTGGATGACTAAATAGCAGGGTATCAAAAAATAGCTCAAATTGCATAACTGTTCTGAACACAATACTACATTTTATTTTGGTGCCGTTTTTCTACAGTTGTAATGCTTCAGCTAAACAACACAGAACATGAAAGCATGCAATGAGATCAATTCCACAGGGATTTTGTCTGACTCTGACGAGATTAGAGACATATGTGTTTCCTGAAATGTTGGACTGTTCCTCAAATTGCACACCAACTAGAGAATAATTGCGTCAAACTAACAATTATGCACATAGATAATGACCCTTTAGCATGTATCCCATGTCCCAAACTTGACTGTTTGGGTTCATGAGAGGCAACAAGGCCACAGGGGCTGCCTCAGGTCGCATGACATGTCCTGTGAAGATGCTCACATCGCAGTGACATGTCAGGGTATGACTCCACAGCAGGGCAGCGGGTCCAAGATAAGCTGCAGTTTACTGTGCAGGAGGCAGACAGAGGAGAGAAAAGGAGACAG
>JAQFJA010000015.1:6508628-6519835 GCA_029874485.1 Naso brachycentron
AAATCATACACAGACAAAAACTATGCTGCAGTCCTGATGAAGATAAAACTCTGACTTCTGGAGAATTTTTTTTAAAGAGAAAGTCAGCTTGACAGCTTTTACCTAACTTGAACCCTCAGAGGTATTCCAGGGTTACAAAATTTTAAAAACTGTTATTTTTTTTCCACCATGACTCTAGATTTTGTCACCTTGCTGGTAGGAAAATGTTAGCATTGTACACATCTGCATACACTGAAGCTCTACTATTCATACGTAACATTTCTTGGTCAAATTTGTGATTTGGCGGTGGTGGGAGTTTGCCAGCAATGGTTCATCTTTTTGAGAAAAATGTGTGTGTGGGTATGTATGTGGGAACAGTTAGCTTAGCCTAGCTTAGCATTAAAAACTGATAACAGCTACTCTGGCTCTCACCAAAGATAACAAAATCCACCAACCTGAAACTCTAAAACTTACCAGTTAGTATGAGTTATTCCAGTTGTCTTATTCGTACAAAAACTTAAGCGTTTGACGAATTTTTGGTGGGGAGCAGTTAGCAGGCAATCAGCAGGGACTCCAGGAAGTAGGGGTGTAATGATACATCCTTGTATTGATGCATCTGATACCATACATTGGTAGGTAAACAGCAAATCATCCTTTCAGTGTGACTTTTATTGATCAAAAATTGTTCTTCAAAGCAAAAATTGATTGTCTCGATACTAAGAATTAGTGTCTTGAATTAAGCACGTCAAACTTTATGTATTTTCCGTACTTATAATGGTAAATAGTTGTAAACCTTACTCCATTCTCTGATGTCCTGGGCATGCGTATTGTGTCAGCAGCGCTGCTTCAGATAATGGCGGATAATGGCAGGAAAGAACCAGAACGAGAGATTTTCAGTGCGTGTTTGCGGTCCACAAAGATTGAATAGAGGCCTTTCGCTAAATGTTTGTGTAGTTCAGTGTATCAGGCTTTTCCAGTATTTTACCTCCTTTACTTCGGCATATAATAAGTATTAATCACTGAATCGTATCATATGGTATCACTCTAAATAAGCCCATATCATTCTTGTATTGTATTGCCAACCATGTATCTTAACACCCATTGTATCATTGTTAAAACATATTGTTACACCCCTATCAGGAAGTCACTGGTTTTAATTGCGTCCATAGATCTTCCAACTAATGACGAAAGCGTCTAAGTCTATGTTTCCATGGAGACCATGCTCACGTGGGTCTCTCCTCAACATGGCCGCTGAATTGGATGATTTCAGCCCCAGAGACAAACAGTTTTGAAAGCCGAAGATGTCAGTGTGTTTACTGGTGAAACTGAAGCTCTATATCTGCTGTATCAGAACCGCGGTTGGGAATCTCGGGGCTCCTCATGATACGATCCTATTCTGACTATAAAAATGATCATAGATGCGTCTCTAATGCATCTCAATTTTAATACATGATTTGAAATCATTTTTAAGAAACATTTATGCTTGATTCTAACCAAAAACTCAAGAGCAATCATGGAAACGCAGCCATCAAGGCTTTTGCCATACATACTTGGGTGTGGTTCCATCTAAACTGAACTGGAAAAATGATAGATAATACGTTTTTGTTTCAGAGCTGATCACTCATATTTCCCAAATGCATCAAACTATTCCTTTCAAGCATTTTAAATTCCTCACATTTCCAGTCATTCCACTGGGGAGTCTTTTGTACTTCTCCCACCAAATGAAACAATCCAGACCATAACAAAGCTCGAGTCAGTTCAAAAGACCCCAGCAAAGTTTATCCAAACACTGTCCCAACATTCCCTAAGTTTCCTTTCCAGGAATTTCCAGAGGTTTGAGGGCCAACATTGCAGACAGCTGCTGGGAGTTAGTGATAGAGAGGCCAGACGCAGTACGCGGTGAGGTGGAACCATCCCCAATCCGGGCCCCTCTCCTCCTGCAGCTCCTCTCCTCTCTGTTATTGTTTTGACTGAGGTGGAGGGTTGTGGGGTGAGGGGGTTCACGTGGGGTAAAGCCCTGCCTATTATGTCTGGGCGTCTTGGAATCTAGGTCACGATTAGACCTCATCTTTTTGCCTCTCCCTCCCTCCTCCCCCTCTCCTCTTCTGCAGTGACCGCTGCCAAAAAGCCCTGCTCTTTAATTCCCGCTGCCTTCTTCACTTCTCGCCGTCTCGACCGATGTGCCGCGCCCATCCAACCCCCTCCCAGCTTTTTCTCCCCTCTCCTCACTCCCTCTCTCCTGTCTCTCCCTTCTCTCGCCGCGCCAAATGCCAGGCGTTTATCAGGGATAAGCAGCTGTCCCCTTTGCTCGGGGGGCAGAGGAAGAAAAAACAGAGCGGAGGCAGAAGAAAAGAGAAATGCAAGAAGAATTGCGGAGAAGGAGAGAAGGGAAAGATGCAGATGGAAAAGGCTGGCATTTTTTTTTTTTATTTGACTACTGCCTTTGAATTTTAAATCTTAAAGGGAACTGACTTCAAAAATGTTCTAACTAAATTCATGTCTTATCTGTCTCTCAAAGTAAAAGAGGGCTTTCTTTGTGCGACATGATTTTTTTATGAACCCTTCAATGAGTGTACAGCACACGGCTTCATGTGTGTCCCTTGCATGCCTGAGGTGCAGATATCAGTGCAAATACGTTACGGAGTGTTTCTGCCATGGCGAGTTGAAGGCCAAAGCCGCCGCAGATGCGTCATCCCTTGAGTGTTGAGTGAAAACAAAAGCATAACTCAGATATGGTTCCGCCAGTCAACAACCTTCAGCCGACAACTTGCCGTACTTTGAACTTCCGTGACAAAGCTTCACAGGGAGCCGACACAACAAATATTAACTTTGAACAGTGAAAGGTGAGAAAAAAATGTCAACAGTGGGGTATTTCACGTGAAAGCAATTTAGGAGTTGCCTCATAGAAATTCTTTGCCCGAGCACATGATGCAGATGTTATCTTTATTAGGCTTGTTCTGATAAGCTAGCAAATGAGCTGCCAAACTGACCTTGGCTGCGCTGATCTTAAATTGTCAGTGTTTTTAAAGACAATGTTGGTTTATTACAACTTATTTTCATCATTTTGAGCATCAGTTTTTGTTGCTCAGACTATACTGAGCATGGAGACTTAGCTGGAAACAGATTTCAGACGATCAGACGGGCTGCAAACAAACAAACATAAACCTGAGCCACGTTATCAAAATGGCATCACTTCAAGGTAAAACTAAAGTAAGCACGCCTGCAATGTTGGTGCAATATCAATCTATCAATGCAAAAAAAAAATGGGTGCATGCACAGCTTTGATTAGAAAGGTAGGTCAAAGTTATACCAGTGAGTCAGCCTGCAGAGTTTAACAGGCGTTTATAACAGTTTTGGTGACTATTTTACACTTTGCCTCTTTGTTTTCATTCCTAATTAAGTTTAACTCATTTGAATGAATTATCCATGTCAAACAGCATCTGAAACTCACTGCAAGTGCACCTGTTCAACATCAGAACTGTGTCTGAGTTTCTATAAGTTTCTCTTTCTTTGTTGTTGTTGTTGTTTTTTAATATCAGTTTGACAAATATGGCTGCTTCCACAGCACTTGACCACATTTGCAGAGGTGTCAGAGTAGGCAGGCTTCTCTCTTTTAAGCTCCTTTTTTGATTTTTCAAGTTTAGCACCACGAACAGCTTTTTAAGAAAGATTTAAAACCATGGATTTAATAATGTACAAACAATGTGTTTGCTGCTTATGTTTCTTCTCCCTGTGCCCATTTAAACCACGGATAAACACTATTGCCTGTAAACAACAGGTATCATCAGAGAAGTTACAAGACAGGAGACAAAACGCTTCCAGCATTTTGAGTAGAAAAGTTTGTAATGCCAGAGATGAAGGTTGTATGACACGTATCCTGTCTTTGGCCCGAAAGCCAATCATCTGCATTATGAGGTGGCAAAATCTTTACTTAAGTAGGGATGCAGATATGTGTGTAAAAAAGATGCCAGTAAAAGAAGTACTGACTCAACTTTGTTTCTCAAGTTAAAGTAACAAAGTACAGTTTCTGTAATGTACTGAACCTGTCAGCAATTTATAAAATGTGCACTCAATTGTAAAACACGTGTACATTTTAATAAAGCGGGCTCGTGAAATAGGAATAAAATATGCATGCAATATATAATTTGCATGTGCAATTTATAAAACATGCACGAGAAAAAGAACACACGCGTGAACTTTAAAAAAAACCAAAAAAAACAAAAAACACGTCCATGTCACCTATCGGGTGACATTTAAGACATTTCTACCAGGCACCTCTGGCAAATCTAACTCGACCTCAAGTCAAATTTAATGGAAAGACTGTATAACTTAAAAGCAGAAAAAGTAGGATTTGTCCGAGCTGTTCCTAAACAATTGTTGAGTCTCATTCCCAGAATGTCAAATGTCATCATTTGAGGTTGGTGAAGCATCCTGAGCACAGCCAAGAAGGCCAAAGCGTTCAAACTAAAAAGATGAGCCTGTTTTGAAAATGTAAGGAGTAAAAAGTACAGATATTTGTGTTTAAATGTAGGGAGTACAAGTAAAAAGTTGTCAGAAAAATAAATACTCAAGTCAAGTCCAGATACCCCCAAAAATCTACTTGAGTACAGTAACAAAGTATTTGTACTTCGTTACTTCGCACCTCTAAAGGAAACATGCGGAGCCAATCATATTGGGGCTTTTAATTAAGATGTAAAAGAAGTCAGTGTCATTAAACGTTGTGCGTGCCTGGGTGAAGTGTGACCTGTGGGGGAAAAAAAGTGTTTTGAATCTAATTTTGTGGGAAATTCACCAGACTTTTTAAATCAGATTTGAATGGCTATTCTATTAATGCAGTTTTTCTGTCCTGACAACCAGCGAAATTGAAGTTGCATTTTTATTCTCATTCATTTAGATCTTGGCCTCGTGTCACTATCCCCAAAAACAGCCAGTGAGTGATAGGATTGCTCGAAATGGTTTTGGTTTCAGACTGAAGATCTCCTTTATGTGGCTTTCTTTTGAGAATTAACTCAAGGATAAGCGAAGAACATACACGGATCTTTTAGATTTTTACATAAATGGCGGTTAAAAAATTGTAAAAGAAACACCACAGGCTACAACAGCAGGCAGGCAGCATCTTCTCTTTATTGTATAATGTTTCTTGTAGTTCCCTGCTGGTCTTGTTGGAAGTTAATGGAAGCATACTGCATGTCAGAAATACCACAACTTATCTGCAGGTTATCGCCACGCATCTGATATCAAGACGAGCCTGACCGTCTGTCCGTCAAAGCTTCATTCTTTGCATGCCTCTGTGTGTATGTATGTGTCTGCATAAGCCATCGGCGATGCTGTAGATATATCCCCATATTAACGGTTTGAAGCTGTGTTTCTTTTTACTGCAGATAGAGCCTGTTATCATCCGTTTGCATCTTCAAGAGGCACCCTGCCATTTGGCTGCGGTGACATGTGTCGCGCGGTTTTGAGGGAAGGCAACACAAATGAAAGCCATACATCAGCGCCGTTGCTGCCAGGCTGTAAACACTGAGGCTGTGCACGGACAGGGACTCACACATAATGAGGCTACTTTTCTGGGAGTGTGGAGGAGTGGTGAGGATGCGGAGAGGGACTTGGTACAGCAATGCAGCCCCCCAGCTGTGAAATCTCCAGTGGACCCCTGGGAATAGAGGGATAGTCTGTCAGTTCACTGCTTTGCTTTTCCAGCATTTGCTTCCTGTCTGCTGTTATTTGGCTTTTTTCAGTCATTTTTTTTTCTTTCAGTTTCTCTCTCAGCCTTCAAGGTCTCATAAGAAAGAGTGCTGCTGCAGTGACAGGGTTCACTTGTCTGCACGTATTAGCATGGTGAGGAGGGTAAGAGTCGTATATGGTGGCTAATGGGTGTGGCTGTGTTAAATACACATCATTGCATTCATATTTCTGAATGTCTCTTGCAGCATTTTTTCTAGATCCTTTTTACCTTTCACTTTTCCTTTAATCCTGAAAATTTCTGGGCAAATTAAACCTGTCAGGGGTTAGAATTCTTGCTCAAGGGCATCTTAGTTAAGATTTTCCACAGTTGAATCCAGCCACGATCAAACTAAGTCCACCATCTCAACAGCAAAATCATTTTCCCGGCCTTTCATAATCAGATCCCCAGCCGGATAACATGGGCACATCCGGCGTGTAATAGGATACTCGACATTATCTGCAGGGGTCAGAGGTTGACCTGGGCACCTTGGCCAATGACAGATGATCAACCGATAGCGATAAAGAACAATCAACTCTTGTGGACCAATTAGAAGACAAGACAGGAAGGGCAGTTGGTATCAGCGAAGCTGCTATCTGTATGTGACACTAAGCAAACAGACAGAGGAAACAAGACAGGCTATAAAATGAGATTGAAGAGGATGACCGAGAGTAGTAAATTGTACAAACACCCACACAAGGTTTGTATGACTGTATTTATGAGTGAGATATATGTGTGTGAAGGCGTATGTGTGTCCAAAGGAAAGATTGTAACCTAAAACAGTGTAAAGAATGCCTTTTAGAAATTGCAAACTGGTTAAAATAGCAACCCCCCCCAGAAAATTAGAGTACATTTTGGGAAATATTCTTAATTTAATTTCTGTCTGAGGTGACAACAACTCAACTATCAACTCTAACGAGAACCCGGCCTATTTAAAATTACAACTATTAACAATAGTTGCTGTTTAAATTTGTTTTAAAAAAAAAACTGACTTCCCCGTGTCTAAGTGGGTTCCCTCCAGGTTCTCCGGGTTCCTCCCACAGGCCAAAAACATGCAGGTCATGTTAACCGGTGACTCTAAACTGCCCGTAGGTGTGAATGTGAGCGGAAATGGTTGTTTGTCCAGGGTGTTCCCTGCCCTCGCCCAGTGTTACCTGGGATTGTCTCCAGCCCTGCCATCACCCTGCAAATGGATTGTTACGGATTATGAATAAACCAATGAATGAATGAACGAATGAAAAATACTAAACATGACACAATTTCATCAGTATTACGGCAAAACCTAAAAAGGAAACATTATGGAACACTTCTACATTTCTACCCACTGTCAACATATTTCATAATATAAAATAATAAAATAAAATTGCACACTACTTCTCACTCTGAAACAGAGGTCAGCAACCTTTACTCTCAAAAAATGTGCCTCCATTTCTTGCCATAAAAACAGTCTGGGGCCAAAAAACATATTTGAGCCTCACAATGAAGGTACAGAACTTTAAATGACCAAATTAGCTGATCACAATTTCCAATAGGCTTAAATGACCATTTATTAACTTTTTCACAGTGGGCTATTTATGCTTAGGGTCATGGACTCTGAACAAACCTGTTTGAATTCTCCTTGTGCTTGTGAAAATTAATAAAATAAAAACCAGCCGACTTTGATAAGAAATCAAACATTTCACAGCAGCGTAGCATTAAAACAGTAAAAGTCAAAAAAAATACAAAAACCTTACCCTAAATTCAATTGAAGCGTGAGTTAATCCACAGCCATGTATCTGTCAGCCCCCGGGTTGGATCATAAAACACAATATCAGCTCACGCTCATTCAAGTCATGGACAATATCACAACTTGAGAGCACAGATACTATCCCATGTGATGATGCATCTTTACGATCAGAGAATGGAAAAAATGACTCTGGGACAGTATTTTTTTCATCCTGTTTCTTGGGGCTCCCGGCCCTGTTTTTAAATGTGTCCCAGCTCGTGATGAAGCTCTGATAACGAGCCGTTCATTTGAATCAGGTGTGCTGGAGCAGGACCACATCTGAAACATGCGAGTGGAGAAACACTGCCGTAGCCTTCCAACAATGATAATGTGAGCCACTGCAGAGAAAAAAAAAAAGCCACATGAGGCTCTGCTCTGGATCTTAACTTGCTACGAACCTCCAAAATGTACAAGGTGCAATCAAAAAACTTCAAAAAAAACAATCCAACATGCTGTGAGCATACATGTTGTCATGTTGGAAAGCCTAGCTTCCATCGTGCCAAAGTTTGGTTTGCTGGGACTGAAAGTTTTCCCTCAGATGCCTGCTGAACAGCAAAGTAAAAATGTGCTTTTACCTGCTGATCCTGAAAGACAGAATCCAGGGTGCAAAACCCGCAAATGTCAAAGAGTCTCCTGACTGGACGCACCTTCTTTGGTCTTGGACACAGCGGCTCCTCCACTGTGAAGACTGCATATTGTTCTCTCAGTTGTAGCCTGAGACACAACTCTTATCACCGGTGATGATCTTGGACATGAAGCTTGGGTTATTCCATGCCTGAGATCCTTGCACACTCTGCTGCCGTGTCTGCGCGGGGATTCAGAAAATGTAGAGTACATACTTATGAATAATTATTATAACTTCTGTTCTTGATTACACCTGCTTCATGCACATTACTGAGCCTAGTCTTGCAGAATCTTGCACAAAAATGGCAGAGGATGAATTTTTCCTCCAAAGCCGATTCTCAATGCTTCATCTTCACTTATCCCGCATCAGTAAGTAGCTTCAATCCTCAAGCTCGGACAAATTTTTTCGGGTTTCAAAGTAAGTACCAGCTCATTTTGTGACACCAGAATCACACTCACCAAAGTGCAGCCCCTCCCATACGCGCAATTTAATCATTTTAATCGCAGACTAATCATTTAATCGCCATTACTGTGAGTGTAGAGGAAAACCTAACAGGGACAATAGTTTTTTTAATTAGTCAACAGGTGCTGTCCAGTTGTTTATTTTTTACCATCCCGTACTCATTTCCATAATTTATCCCCTGACTTATTAAGAAGATAATCCCCTTGTTATACGTTGGCCACAGCAGAATTCATCAGGGATCTGTGTGCACTGGTGTGTCTGAAAGGGGGTGGGGTCACATTTGAACCCGACTGAACCCTGATACACCCTTCCTCTCCTTGCCCTCCTCCTCCTCCTCCTCGCTCCCTCTGCGTCGGCTGCTTGTGGATGCTAATGATTAATTGCTTATTTGCCTGGACGGGGTTTGATTGGCGTGTGTTGTGAGTAGACTTGACGAGCTGCCTGAGCTGTCAGACCGGGATTTGATGAAGAGCAACAGAGAGAGAGAGAGAGAGAGAGAGAGGGACTGATGGTAAAGATGAGGCAAGATCACAGCCATCTGAACTCATTAATGCCCGCACCACACATTTCCCAACACACCAGCACAAACACATATGGATGGATACATGCACGAATCTTCATGCGTTCCAATAACAGCAATTTATGTTGTGTGTCTGCGTAAACGCACTTACGGCACATAAACACATTTAGGACACACAGTCATCACAGTTCAGACACGTGCACGTATGCCTGCGCGCACGCGCACGCACTGAATGACATTGTCCTGTCAATCATCCGGGCGTACTGCAACGTACTCCATTTTAATCATCGTTAGAGGCAGAAGCGCCAGTCATCAGAGATCACTACCTATCAAATTACATGCACTCTGCAGTATAAATGACCGATTGCATACATCAACATGAATGAAAGGACGGTCTGGCAGAGATGTTTCTTGTTGCAAACTCAATTTGCGTCCCTGCATCCATCTGAACATGTGCTCCTCTTTACAATCAGGAAAGTAATTTGAATAATCTATATTTATCCTCGGCTGACTTGATATTCAAAAATCAGGCGCTGTGTTACGTGTAAAAGCGTTTTAACTTCGTCTATAAATGTAACGACTCCAGAGTCGTCAGTGTCTTTGACTGAATGAATAGATTTGAGCTCTTTGTTAGCATTTACGTCAAGGCTTTCCTGGAATAAAATTGAACCCATTGAACCAAAGTGCATCATGACTTCACATTTCGGTTCTGAGCTGATGATGTCATCCAGAGCAGACTTCAGAGAGGCTTCATCTTTGCTAATGACAAGGCTGGATCAGACTCGTGGCTGGTGATAAAATGCTGCCAGCAGCAGCTCAGACCTGTTTAAAACAGAGGATCCGTGCAGGCGTGGGTTCACTGAATGCACCTTCAATCCGTGGTTGACCCTGTTCATGTGAGGCTGCCGTCAGAGGTCGTCACCTTTCACAGCAGCTTAAGTCCTGCGCTTCTATTCACATCATGGCTAAACCACAGAATTACACAGAATTAAACGATCAAACCAGGCAGAGTTGATTAGATGTGGATCAAATTTCTGTCCATTTTTCACCCCATCTTTTCAAAAACATATTATACAACAAGTAGTTCTGATCAAGCAATCTGATTGCGTGTGTGTGTGCGTGCTAGAGTTGTGTGTGTTGTTATACTTAGATGACTCTCCTGTAATCAGTGTTCAGTCCTCACCTCAAAAAATGTGTTATATTATTGAATACTCTTTTCTTTTTTCAAAAATAATATCGTTACTTTACTTATTACTCATTACCAAAGTAATATATTAATTTACTCATTATCTTACTTTCTCGTTACATCCCAAAAGTTGGTAATTGTGTCATTTCTCCTCAAAATTCAGACACTGAATATGCACCTCTGTGGAAATGTATGTATAATTGCCAATTGCTTACACTCACTCACATTCACAATTTACATTTTACATTTATATTTATATCGTCTTTGCTCCCAATGAGCTTGAAATAGTGGGCATATTTCCAGCTGCTGAAAGTCCAAGTTTCTGTCTCCAACTCCATTTTCCTCATAACGTTGAAAAATCGCAAGCTGCAGCTGCTGCAGCCGGAAGCTGGAAGACTGTTTAGTCACGTAAGACTTTGCGACATGTCGCAACTAATGATAATGAATCACTGATTATAATTAATCAACAAAAACCAGAAGCAAGTAAGGATTTATTTTATTTTGGAGCAACAGTAATAATATTATTGGAGTTGTATTAGTAATCCATTACATCACTTGTTACTCGAGAAAGTAATATTATTACAGTAACTCCGTTACAGTAATGCGCTACGACCAAACACTGTGTGTAACATTTCTTATAAGTTTGTGACTTGGCCGCTGTGTTGAAATGGACAAATTCATTCTCTGCTCGGGAAGCCATTTCTCCATTGTATCTCTGTACAGCAAATAGTTGATTGCTGTTTTATTAAAAAAGTATTTCACAGCTGACAAAATGATCTTTTCATAAAATTTTTTTAAAACTGGCTTTCTATGTGGTAGAAAGACGCAAATGCTTTTGAAAGTAGGATTACAAAACCAAACCCCTCCATTTTGGAACATGAAGCAACATGGTCGACATATGGTGGCAAACAATCCCATATTACAGCTAAACAATATGCTAAAATATAC
>JAQFJA010000015.1:6562846-6582134 GCA_029874485.1 Naso brachycentron
CTAAGCTAAGCTTATCACCTCTATCTACTTGACATTCAGGCATGACAATGGTCTCAAACTTCTCCTTCAATTCTTGAAGAGAAAGTTAAAAGTCCCTGAGAGGAACTTGCTCTGCGAAAACACAACGAAACACTTTAGGGCATGCAGACTGGAAGAGACGATTTGTTGTTTACGAGCATGATCAGTCGCCGTTCTCTTTTTACCATCTATGGTTGGAAGCAGGAGGATATTTCTCTTTCGATAATTTAAGTACTTTGTGTTTATATCTGCACTGGTATTGTTAAAATAAGTGGCGTGCATCTTTCTCTCTTTTCCAAAACAAACGCTTGCACCAGATAAGATCTTTTTTTCAGTTAGCAGTACCGCTTTTGTCCTCAAATGTTGCCACTATTTACGTAGAATGAAAATTCTTTGGATGGGCGTTAAATACCAAATTTCCCCCAAAAAATATTCCTTTAACATGACTTGTTTGTGTGTCCTTAACATTGTGTATTTGTTATATTTTTAAATGGGAATACTGAACAAGGATAAAACATGTTTTTTTAAAAAAAATGGTACAAATGGTTTTAACGGAGAAGGTCGCCAAGACTAAAAAAAGGCAAATGTCACAGTATAAGACACCATGTTTGACTGACAAGTAATTTAAAGGATCTTTGGGTAACAAAGACGTATCGGTACAGTGTGCTGTAGTTGCTTCTGTTTAATGGATGTCCCATTGATGCTTTTGTGTGTCTGTTCTCTCCTGACAGGAAGATTGAAGGACTGAGAAGAAAAAAAAGATAGAAATGAGCGATGAAAGAGATGAAGAGGCACAAGGGGAGGCGGCCCTGTCCCTCACGTGTGTGACGTTTATCACTTTGTGCAAGAAGCTTTGTGACCTCTTGTCTTCAGAGGTCACACTCTGTTACTGTGCGTCTGTGCGTGTGCTCACATAGTGCGGAGAATAATAATGTCTCGCTGTTGTGGCAGTGACATGTCAATGCACTTGTGGGGTCAGACATTACAAGCATGCGCCATTTTACCTCGGTCAGAGTGAGAGTGTGTGTGTGCGTGTGTGTGTTTTTAAGCCTTTTAGCCTGCCTTTTTGTGTGTTTGCTCTTCTCACCCTGCATGCTTGCAGGTGGGAGCACACGATAACATGCTTATATGTGCATTTAGGTGCACACAGCAGTATTAATGTGAGCCCTGTAGGGTCTGTGTGTGTGCGTGTGTGTCTGCATGTGAGTGTGCCCATGTGTGCATCAGCAGGTATATTCTGAGAGGTGGCAGGGATCAATAGTGCATTAGGCCTCATCACAGCTGCCTGCCCTGGGGACAGAGGGGCAGAGAGAGACAGAGGAGCTCTCCTATAGGCCTGTCTGGCCACACAGGCAGAGATACGTGAAGGAGACAGAACGAAAGATGCTGTCAGAGAGAGAGACAGGTGCAGAGAGGGAGAGTGAAGGCTGTATTGATCAAGAATGACTAGGGAGAAAGAGAGATAAAGCACGAGGAAAGGAGAAATCAAGCACATCAGATAGAAAGGAGGAAGGAAGAAGGGGGAAAAAATAACGCAAACAAGGGAATGATAAAGGAAACTGGAGATAAAATGAAATAAGGCAATCAGTGGAAGCCAGAAAAGGGAGTAGAAGAGGCAGGTTGTAGGAGGAGGGGCGTGGAGGGTGATATGGGGCAATGAAACGAGGCAGAGGAGGCTGCTGGGCTCTCAAGCGGAGAACTGGAGCAGATGAGGAATTTCATTTCTGATAGAGCGGGCGAGCGTAAATCAGCCCTTCATTGTCTCATCACAGCGTTTAATAGAGATGTTTCACTTCTGACAGGCAGGCGGACAAAACGAGAGATCTATAACAGAGGCATGAAACATCTGTCGCCCTCACGCACCCCACAAAAATCATCACCCCGCCACAAAACTCGAGAGCGAAGGTGCCCGCTCGCTGTAAAGGCAGCACTCACACACACAAACAGGCAACACAGGTCCACATTCATAGACACGTTCACACTCAGGCCGCACTCTTCCTAAGACGATGCATCAACTTTATGGAGCGGACAGTGACAGAAATGAGAGCATATGTCCAATCTAGCCGAGTCTGCTGGCGGTGCGGGGGCCAGCTGTTTGGCTGGGGAATTATCTAGGTTAAGATGTTTAGCCCCATTTCCCCCCCTGAGTCCTGCACTGAAGAGACCCACCACACGACGGCTCTTTTCTTTTTTCCCCCCGTCTGTCACAGATACTGTCAGCATTACCCTGAAGCTTTAGCCACCAAATTAGGAGTTTTCTTGAGGTTGTGATAAAGGATGCAGGAGTTGGAAAATACTGGCCTGTGACGGTCATGTTTCTTTTCTTGTTGGCGGTTAGTGAGGGATTGAAAAATGCTGCTGCACCAAAAAAAGAAACTTTTCATTCTTTCTTTTAAATATACATGTGTAATAAAAATAATTACTCTTATTTATATAGCACTTTGCAAAAGAGTTAGACTGTTTTATTAGTTTCTTCAATGAAAGAAACACAGAGATAATTTAGGCTAGTAAGGAAAAAATAACATCATCTCAGATTGTTCAAAATAACAGTTATTACCACTACGAAAAGAATAACACAGATGCGTTCATTATACACAGAAAAGCCTTGATTACAGTCATGTGAGCTCATATGATTGTTAGCACACCAGAGTTCATTGCATTGCTGAAGAATTCTATGATGTTGGTAAAGATTTGGTGACTTGGAAACAGGTCAGTTTCAGGGTTTGTTGAACCCACTCGCCTCTGGTTTTTAGCTTGAAGCGTTTTGTTGCATCTGAAGGTTGATTGTTGGTACATTTGGCCACAAATGTCTTAGTTTGTCTTTTTAGTTCAGTTATTTTTCTGTTTTATTTTAGGTTTTGCTGTTAAGCTCCCAATGTTTGTATTTGTTGTTTATGTTCCCCTGTGATTCCAGTTTTATTTTGGTGACTGCTGTCTTTTTTCCATTTTCTATGTCCTGTAAAGTTTCCCTCCAGTGTGATCGCCTGCCCTGCCTTAATGGGTTTCACCTGCATTTCGTTGTCTCCCGTGTCTTCTTTGTATATTTAAGTCCTTGACTGTGTCCCAGCTTGCCTTTTTCATGCAGATCAACATCGAAACATCGAAATTCCAAAAAAGAAACTCAGTTAGGCGGAGGCATTTCATAGCAGCGAAACAGTGCCAGAGGTATCACTTCGTCCACAAAGTGGATTTAAAATGACTGGAAAACAGTGAAATGTCTTACTCAGACAGGACTCCCTCCAGGGACACGGCAGTAAGACGACATCCTTGCAGGTGAAGTGATGCCACTGGAGTTGTCGCGCAGCAGACCTGAAGATTGTATTTTTAAAACGATTGCATCACAGTGGCGCGACAAAGGCTTTCCCATTTTGTCAGCTCCTTCCAAATTCGGCAGACAAATTCCCCGTTGAGAAGGATCCAACGGGTGGTTCCTTTGCATCCCAGCATTTCCCAGGATTTGGCGAGATTCATTGTGCACCACTGATATTATGTTTTTTAAGCAAACATAAAGGACGAAGAAGCGGCAGGTAGAGGATGTTTTTAAATGTAAGAATTAAAATAACTAACTAAAAATGTTTGGCTCCTTTGATACATATGCATAAGTTAACCACCGTGCCATGGTTTCTTGGCGACAGGAACAGTGCGTTGTGACGCGAGGAGAAGTTGGTGACAAAACAGGAAATGCTCCGTAGACCGGACCATCTTATTTGACAGAAGTTTCAGTTGCGGTCCTTCACAGGCTCCTGTTGCAGCCTCCAAATAGGTACACGGCTCTTGTTGTCAATTCATCTGTTTGTCTCCCTGTGGCTTGTTGTTTATTTTAGTTATGCATTTTTCCTGGTTGTTGTATTGCCTTAATTGTTCCTGTAGTTTTTTTGTCTTACTTTTTTTTTCCTTATTTAAAGTTGCTTTTTATTTGTACATTTTTGTATTTGCGTCTCGTTTTTGTGTCTGCTTTTTGTAACTTGTCTAAAAAGCCCACAAGAAGCCCGTGTGAAGCCAGACCAAAGAGGGATTTAAACCCAGTAACAAGAAAGAATAATGCAAAATCAGCTGGAAATCAGCTGGAAATTAATAGAGAGGCTAAAATTTAAGCTAATGTAGGCTGTGCGTTCTTTCCTATTTGTTGTGGTTAGGACTCTGCACTTTAAAACAAACAGTTATTAGAACACACACACAAAAAAAATGTCTTATTCTTTTTTTTTCTTTATCTATTTTTTTGGCACAATACAAAGTCCAAATTCATTTAATAACATGATTCCTACAAGTAAGGTTGAAATTAAACATCCCCACATTCAGCAAAATAACACCGGCATTCCATTACACCTGTGGTATGCATATACATTCAAATATATACACACCCACGCACACGTACAGTAGGTCCCACGAGTGGAGAGGGTGTGTGTGGGAGGGCGGGATGGGAGACTGTATAGCTGTAGGGGACTATGGGAAGCTTTCTAAGACCATTTCCAGTGTGGTGTAAAGAGCAGCACCATCTGTGACTGGCTCTCTAATGAGCAGCTTAATGGGCTTGGAGCCATGTGGCTTCCTCTATATGTTTCCACATGTGTGTGTGTATGTGTGTGTTCACCCTCACACACACAGATGTTATTACCCACGCCGGCATGGCCGACATCAGCTTTTGTGTGCATCTAATGTGCATATTTCTCCCATTGTCACACTCTTCCTGTCTCATGCCTTGTCTCTTCTTTTCCCTCTCTCACTCTGTCACACACACACACACACAAGCAGATGTTGCCACCCCCAGGGGTGCCGGCATCATCAGCATGATACCTAGCTAATAGTTTTATAGGACCTGGGGCGCAGCCCTCAGATCATAATGTTGTGTGGTTGCTAATATTCGCTGATATGGTGCAATTTGAAAAGGGGACGTTTGTCCCCATGCTTGTGATTACTCTGATCTCGGGTTATTGTATGGTGCACGTTTATCGGTCCAGTATTAAATTATATAGTGGGCTCATATTGGCTCATAAGGGCTGTAAATGGAGCTCCACACTGTCTGTTTGCACTTTGATGCCTCGGCGCTGTGAATTTTTATTTATTGAAATGTAAATACTGCATCACAGAGATGACATGCAGAGAAAAAACGTTACATGACTGCATGCTTTGCATAAAATGCTAAATTAGGTAAATACTGATTTCTATGCTCCGGGTATTGTCTGTTTATTAATTTCAAAAACAGGAATTTAAACAGGATTTGCTTTAGTTTGGTATAAATTAACAGTTCCAGCCTTTATGGGATGTAAATCAGAGACATTCCTGTGAGTAAAGCAGTAATGTATACAGGAATGCAAGCAGGGAGGAGGAACTGTGCTGATGAATTACAGCTCAAAACAAAGTGTTAACCTTGCTGTGCTGAGAGAGAAAAAGTAGAGAAAAAATCACACGATGCTACTTGGAAAAAAAAGAAGGTGAGATTCCACATGGAAAGTAAGAGCTTTTGACCTCTTTTACACTTTATCAAATAATAAATAAGAAGAATTATAGAAGCCAGATGGTGCCGAGAAAATGTTTGATTTTAATTTTTAAATTGAAAAAGGGGCTTTAAAAAAAATGTCATTTCAGTTTTCTATATACAGTGTGAGTTAATAATCTTTGCATACAGTGAATTTATTATAAAATCAGTAACTCAGCAGTCAGTCTTATTTTTAATAACTGCAAATTGTCTTTAATACAACTTAATTTATCATTTATGGACAGCAACACATACAAACAAAAAACACTGTTAATTAAAAAACATAATTAATAATAATTTCAAATTGCTATAAATATCTTTAAAAGTAAAAATAAACACATTCATGCATAACCGTATTATTCCATTGATTTTTAAATTGTCTTATTAGTTACACAGACTGTAACATCTTGTCAGAACGTCCCCAGTGTAGCTCCTTGCAGGCATCTTGCTCTCCATTTTTGGCCCCTCGCTGTTTGTAATTCATCAGCAGAATAAATTAACATACTACAACACTCAGTTAGAGTAGTGAATCCGGCTAATTACTGCTTTCCCATTGTTTCTGTAATGAATTCTGTTTATTAGCATCTCAAAAAGAAGCCCTGTGCTGTCACATGACGCTGTGTAAAACCATTTAATGAACCCGTAGCAACAATTAGCGCAGGGTCAGTTATACCCCTCGCTAGACACTCCTGTTTGAAGCATCAGATTTGTTTAATCATTTGTGTGATTTTTTTTTTTTTTTCTTGTTGTTTGGTGTTTCCTTCATTTGTACTTTGCTGACTGTTAGTACACAAGAGAAGTAAAAGAGAGCCACTCAGAGGAAATGATTGTTCACATTTACCCATATATTTTGGGGGTTTTTTTTGTATTTTTCTAATTGTTCGTGCAGACGTGCATGCTTACACACTGGACACTAAAAATAATCAGTCCTCTGTTCCATGTTTCCCTGTGTCGCCAACATTTTTCCTTCTATTCTTATTGCTTTTATTACTATTAATGTTTTCATTGCTATATTATGATCTGTATACCCCTGCTAAAGCTTTTTAGATTAGTAGCTGTGATAGCCCGATCTTCCCACGGGGGTCATTACTGTTTCATCCCATCATCTTTAACCTCTGCACTTCCTTCTTTGTGGCTCCTTCTCTCTCTCTCTTCAACCCACCTTCCCTTGACCCTTCCAACCATTATTTTTGCCGCTGTATCCACAATATGTGCTGCTTTGTTAAGCTAACCTGCTGGCGAGCCGGCTGGGATCCATCGACTCGTGTAGAGTGTAATGAGGAGCTTTTTCTCGACATGCTCTTACATGATCCCCTAAAGTCCTCAGCTTATGAACAAGCGAGGAGACAAAAAGGCCCCTCGCAATCTGAAGCAAGAAAGACAGATCAAGGAAAAGGGGGAGAGGACGAAAAAGGGGGCGGGTAGTCGCCAGCTAATGGAGAAGGTCCAGAGGGAAACGGGGTTAATGTGATGTCTGCGATGAATGTATTGTCGGGATGGATGTGTGTTTGTGTGTTGCGAGACACCAGCGGGGTTCCAACTCGTCTCTGGGGCCTTGTGTACATTATTTGTTCCCCCTTTGCACCTCTCTGCAATATTTTAAACACACACAGGGCGCTCAGGGGCAAAGGCATTATTGTGGCTGTCACATCAGGAGCGATAAGAACCATAACATAAAAGGACCTCTGCTCGACTTGTTCCATCAAGGATCTTTGGAAGTATGGACAGACGGGCGTGTGTGACGAAAACGTCATGATGGCATCATGAGGGCCAAGTTAGCACACAAAGTTGCATCAGTGCTGCTTTGGCCCAACAGTTTCCATAGCTCAGACTATAGGAGGATCTGTTTGCATCAGCATTTACTTGTCTTGCCTCAGCATGTTGCACGGATGGAGCAATGCAAGCGCTGCGCCATGCACAGTGTAAACAAAAACATGTGAGTTTATGTGGAAAGCAAAACAATGGATCAATAGACTGCAATCATGTCTATGACAAACAGAGAAAGATGGTAGGACCTTTTGGGAAAGGTGATGAAATCTGCACTTCATGTGACAAGTTTAATGCAAATGCAATCAAACGGGTGTGGAGAGCAGGCATACGCTGTCACCACCTGCACTCGCTCTCTGCAGGACGGCTCTGCAGAAGGTGCCTTTTTCTCCAAAAAGTCTGCTCAAGTTGGAAGCACATGCGCCTTTATAAATCATAAAAAAACGTATCTGTGATCAAAGAGCTTCAGGAAAAGAGATAAACTGTAGATATACGCAAGGCTTTTTGTAGTTTTAGTTCTCTGAGGGTCATAAAATGTTTCACTCCAGGCAAATCTGGAAAATAAGCAGCGGGAGTGCACAGGAAGAGAAAATCGGATCGGTCTTAAGTGTGTTTAAAAGGTATGATGGTGTTGTGTTTCAGCACCTGAGACATCAATGATTCAATAGATGCAACATGAATCAAGGTATAAACTGGAATCAGCCACACCCTTGCATTTGCCTTCTTTAAATGGATGCTGATGATTTGTAGATGAACAGATGCAGAAGGGACATATTTAACCTTTGAGAGTTCCACATGAAGTGTGAGTCATTATAATGATGATTTAATGAGTATACAATATATTCCCAAGGGAAAGCGAGTGCCAGTATAAGAATGTGACTGTGGGAAATTAAAACTTATTAAGGATCATTCGTTAAGACGCAGTCTGTGCTGTGCGGTTGAAGTCACAATGTTCAAATTCCTGCATTTCTATCACCCTCATCAAGTTAATTAGAAAGTGTGCAGGGCAGGCAGTTATTATGAGAGAGATTTAAATTGAATCCTTCAGTTGTCATGGGTTGTTCCAAGTGGGCGTGGCTTAGTAAACACAGCGCTGCAGAGCTTAATTAAGAAAAACCACACCTGCCTCACCCACAATCTCAGATCAAGGGCCAGATAGGGTGAGAATTTCTGGTGGCCTGGACAAAAATGACATGAACCACAATGGACTGTGAGGAAAAGATTTTACTTTTACTATTATTAATACTCACATTATTTTAGACTCGAAGGAATCGAAGCCAGGACCGCTGCAGCGAGGACACAGCCCCTGCACATGCGGCACCCGCTCTACCAACTGAGCTACCAGCGCACCCCACTTAATACTGTCTCTTATTTTTTTAAACACAGCTGTTTTCAAGACACATAGCCATGAGATAATGCATCTATTCATAGTAATGCAAGATTAATAACTGTAAAATGATTGTAAACTTAAAATGCCAAGGTTACATGTAATCCTAATGCTAACAGATTTCAGTGACATACACTAAATGCAGTTATACATGATGGGCAGAGTTAGCTGATCCCCAAAATGAGTCATCAAGAACATTTCCATTTTTTGTCGGCAGAAAACAAAAGAATTTTCCACAAAAACACACAAAATCAGTAACTGCTTAATTGTTTTTATAACCATTTAGCGTATGCTGCACCAAGCGATGACATTATTTCATCATTTCTACCTTTCACATGTAAGGTAAAAGTGAAAAAATGCCATTTAATTGCACTCTCAATTTAGATGATGATGAGGAGGAGGAGGACAAACGATGAACAAGAATACACAGTTTTCTAAGAGTTAAATAGGGACCTAACAACACATTTTTTTAATCTACTCATATCAATACTATCGCCAGGAGTTAGTCAGAAAACAGCTGGTCCTTAACTTCTCAAGAAAACATTTGTTTTTCTGAGTCAATCACTTCATTTAAATGCACGTTGTCATACTTGATAGAAAACAGATGACTAATTACATAACATTTGGCTTAGATCAGTTCCAATTCCCATGGAGGCAGCATCAAGAAAACCACTGCACTAACTTCCTGAGAACCTTCTTCTCATCACAAACGTTCGTAGTCACACACCAAGTGTAAAGCACGGCACAGTCGTCCCTATTGATTCGATTGTTCCATTGTTAATTCTCCATTTAAAGTTAGAGTTTCTGCCCACCGCTGAATAGGTGATCTGTTCATGCTGCCATTAAGACCTTGTGAAAATATTGTTAGAAAAGCTGTCAGTGGAGGGTTTTAGGTGTAGGGTTACGCTGTCGAGCTATACTGTGGGAATATGTTCGCCGCAAATAGACAAGTGGCACTTTGTTGAACTCCTGCTTCCTGTCACCTCACAGACTCTTTGAGAAATGTGTTAGTAATTAACAGCAAACGTCAACAGCAAAAGTGAATGCATCAGGCATAATTGCGCGCAATTTAACGCATGCATAAAGCATTGCCTCTCTGCGTTAATGTAAAGCACATAGTGCACTCTGCCTATTTGGCTCTATTGTTTTCATTTATTTTTATATTGCTGCAGATAAGTGGACTGACAGATGATGTGGTGTAACACGAAATAGCTGGTATGAGTTTGAAAGCCAAAACAGATCAACTGTAATCATCGGTGTTACAAAACACCACTTATGGCAAACAGGCAGAAACAGCGAGATGGGCTTTTGTAACACACTCTGTACTTACAGTATATCATGAGCAAGTCCCCGTGTGTGTTCATACCTCTCCCGGGACCCACTTTAATCAATGCCAATCACAAACAAATTAGCCTCGCCTTAACGCACCACCTCTCTCCTTCCTCACTGACTACACAGGTTTCATCCCCCAGCCATGCACGTCAGAGACATCCCATATGGAAACCTTTCATAAGACGTCCCTGTAGATATACAGTATGTGTGCATGTGTGTTAACAGTGATTATGCACAAGTTGTGTTGCATAAAGAATGTTGGAATTAAACTGTGTGATGCAGGGAAAGCATTCAAGAAGCATCAAAGGCTGAGAAGGCATATTAAAGGCATAGAGGTGACATAAAGCAGATGCATGGATACATAAAAAGGCAATTAGAATATTTCCATGTTCACTTAAAATGTCCATAAAAGGTCCCATTTGTCAGTTCATCTAACAGTGGTTTTTCCACAGTTGAAAGGATTATGATTTAATTCCCATTTTTCAGTAAATGCATGGTGCTGTATTATATATTATTTCTCTGTATCCCTTTACAAAGCCCATCCATGCTGTACGCATGCTGTTCCACTTGTGAGGTTAATGCCAGAATACAAATGCAAAGCTAATGGTCTGTATGGGAGGATCTGTGCAGGAGGTGTTTAAACAGTTAAGAACGGGGATTACACTAGTTTACAGTAGCTTATGCTAAAACCAGAGAAGAAGCTAATTGCAGGGAGGTGTCAATGTGCTACGTACACGTTCGTGTGTGTGCCTGTGTGTGTGTGAACATACATCCTAGCGTGGGACCACAGCTAGAGAGCATGCATGAAGGACAGTATGTACTGTATGTCACTTTCTCCGCCTTATTTCTGGTCTGTGTGTGTGTGTTTGCATGTGTGAATGTGTGGGAAGAATGTCTCAGGATGAAAGGGCGGAGTTACTACTGCGAAGTGTGTGTTTGTGTGTATGGAGTGCATAAGAACCGACAAACCTACAAACCCACCTCAGCAGGCATAGCTGGTGTGAGCAATAAGGGCGGGGCTGCCTCATTGCAAACAGCGCTCAGCCACACACACACACACACACATGCTTGTGCAGCTATCTTTGTAGGGCCTTTACATTGACTTCCATTTATTTCACCCTAAAATTTAATGTTAAAGTTGTGGGGTCCAAGATTTTGTCCCCACAAAAATTGTCAGACCCAACACCGTGAGTGAAAATTCAGGTTTCGGACCCCACATATACAGAAAAACAAACAAACACACACACACACACATATATATGTGCATACATCAATGTACAAGATGGTACACATGTAACCAAGATCCATGCAGAAAAACATCCTCGTACAAACTGTACACATATGCACATTAAGTTACACAACATGCACACTTGCAACACACACAGGATGTTCCCACAAACCTCGTGTTTCAATCATACGTTGACACATGCAGACATGCAATTATCTACCATGAAAACACACAACTTTTCCTTGGCCGTTGTCTGCCTGTCTGCATGGGTGGGATATTGGACCCATTGATTTTGGCTTACTGGGTTGTTTTTGTGCAGGAGTGGCCACCCGCAATCCTTTTTTCTTGTTGGCCGCAGCAGATTTATAGCGAGCCCCAGACACCGATCGATGGGTGGAGAGTGCAGGAGCGATATCAGGAGTGCAGGAGTCACTGTCCCTTACAGTGTTTAAGTAGGGCGGAGATGTGTTGACATGCGTGGGCACATGAGGAATTTTTATGTGCCCAGTTTGTGCCAAGTATGTCCACGTGTCTACTTGCATGAGTATAAACATAGTGCCTGCACACATTGCAGCACCTATTGGATTGCATCCGGCACCTCCCTATGTCATCTTTACTGTCACTTTTATTTTTTTTCCCGTAGATCATTCGGTTGCCTATTTTTGTCGGCAGTGATAAACTGATTTTAAAGAGAGAGAGAGAGAGAGAGAGAGAGACATCAGGTGATAATTGTGCATGTGAGTTTTGTGCAGGCCACATGAACTAATTTTAGCAGCTGTGATTTGAATTACGATACATCACCCACTGTCTGCAACAAGGAAGAATTTGGCAAAATGCTTGTTACAATTATTGTGAAACCCAGAGCCAAACAAGTGGGCGTTTGTGGTGTGAAATGGTGAAATAAGTATGGATCAGTCGGGAGGTGCGTGTGTAGGTGTGTTACTGTCCATAGTACTGAAATGGATAGAATGAGATCAATTACAAAGATTTATAGACAGAACATGTCACTTATTTTCTAAGCCTGCTTGCTTTTTGCAGTTGTAAAAAGAAGTTTTGGCTGTAATTCGAACAGAGATAAGGGAAACAACAGGTAAGAAAAGGGAATGTGGAGAGCATTTTTGCTACAATGCTCGAAAAGCTTGTCTGGATACAGATTGTTTCGTTTTAAACACTGTTGTGTTTGAAAAATGAAAACTTTCTGTGGACGCAGCTTAAGGCTTCATTCTCCTTGAGAAAAGACTTGCAGGTGGCAGATCAAAGAGGCCACTGTGTTCACACCCCCCTTCACTGCTGCTAATGCTGCAGTTCAGGGCTGCGTAAATTAAGCAATGAGTGCAAAACGTTCAAGCAACACTCCTTAAATCTCATTAAAACTTACTGAAATAACTCAAATTCATGAAGTCACCAACTTAAGTCCAACACAACATTATTATTGCTCCTTATCCAGTCGACACCAACATTTATCTCCATTATTTGATCATCCAGTTGTTATACTTAACATAAATTAGATATAAAAGGAACGTGAGACAAATGTAAGGACAGAAACAGTTAAAAAAGAGGGAAAGCAATAAAAAGTTGTAGGACTGAGAAGAGAAGGCAAGAATGAGAGGGTTTTACAATGAAAAACGACAAAAAAACGAGACGCAGGAAGGAAATGAAAGAAGCGAGTGAGGAAGACAAAGAGAAAAAGAGGGAGAGAGTCCCTGGTGCTTGTATCTCAACATTAAATGGTGAGAACTGAGCTCGCTCCCATCGCTCCCTGGCGACCAATCAGTCTCAGTGTGTCTGCAGGGGGGCGGCTAACCGGTTCACACCAGGCTGACACAAACTCAGTGCCCTCACCCAGCCGGTGGACCACCCTGACAACACACACATTCATATACATACACACACACACCGGGAGGGAAAGCTCCGGGGAAAGACACAATTGCATTAATGGATTCAAACTAAGGCGCCCATATTCAAGCTCACACTCACAGCACGCGGGATCAAAACACAGATAAATGAAGAGATGTAAATTTCCTCAAACCCGCACACACGCACAGAGAGGCACACACACGTCTCTACATATCGTATTCTTGGCCCGTCGTCTGCCCTTCCTCTCCCCTCTGACACAGTGAGTTTCAACCGGAAGCTCGGCTCCCATTCTGGAGAAAGAGGAGCTTTTGTCTCCAGAACACAGAGGCCTCTGTCTCGTCTCTAAGCTGTGCACTGTTTGTGTATGTGTGTGTGTGTGTGTGTGTGTGTGTGTGTGTGTGTGTGTGTGTGTGTGTGTGTGAGAGAGAGAGAGAAAAAAAAAAACGTGTGCTGTGGGGTAACAAGTGCAGATAAAAGTTAAAAGTAATTGAGAAAGAAGAAAAGAGAGGGACGGAAGGGGAAGAGAAAGAACAACATGAAAAAAAACCCAACCGGGATCTTTGTCAGACGCCTTTTAGAAAAGATTTTAAAAGACGCTGTCAGCCGAAAACGAAATGCAAATAAGGCCTACTGTTTTCTGGGCAACGGCGAGGTGACATCACCGTGTGTGAGCGCAATATAAATTTGCACTTTACTTTTCACACCGTGTTTTGCTGACTGGAAAATAGGAGGATTGTTGGCTGTGTCTAGACGCAGAAGCCGCTAACGTGGCGCCTGACTGTCTCGCTACTGTGAGGCCGAACAAGCGGCGTCTTTTCTTGCTGACAGGTCTCACAGGAGAAAAGTGGAGGACAGTTTTGTCACAGAACTTTGGAGGTGAGAGCAGGCTGCAACCAGACTGAGAATTTTTTTTAAGGGGCTGGTTAATTTAATGCTCAAAGGTTTATCACTCTTCCTATTTACCCACTTTATGCGCCGTTACTTTGCACCGATTGGTTCTGTTTTGTAGGCTTGAATGTCAAAGTGCGTGTTGCACCCCTGAGGTCAATTAAACTTTAGTTCCTTAAAAAAACATATATGGGGGGTAAATTTACATAGTTGCAGTGAGTTTTTTTCACAGATGGAATGGAGCAGCATTTAAATACCAAGAGATTTATAGCTTTTAATTAATAAAATGAGTCAAATGGAAAAGATTTATGTCTTTCTAATTTTTTTTGTTTCTTTTTTTTTGTGATGTAGAAGTGAGTCTCAAAGAACTCTTACAACTCTTAAATGGCATTTAAAATGTATTTATGTAAGTAAAAGGTTAAGAAAATGCCCCAAAACTTAGAAAACTGGAAGAACAGTTGAATCAGCATCATTGATCTTTATGCTGGAGGCCAGAAAACAGTCTTTGTCATCACCTTCATTCAGAAAGGAACAATCACCCAGCTGTCTGGGTTCAAGATTTGAACTTTTACCTTCTTGCTTAACTCCACCAGACTCCCCTGAGCAGCGGATTACGTGTTGTAATCTCTGTTATTTCCCACCCAGCCTCCACGCTCCCAACCCTCCCTTATCTGTTAACTGTAAGATATTATATGAGCATGAGAGCAACCTTTGACCTCCATAACACGTTGGTCTTCCTGCTCACAAGCGCTCGCTGAGCCTGGACTGAAGGTTGTAGTGAAAGAGCTCATCTGCTGTGAACTCTGACACAGAATGACAGTCAAGGGAATGCAGGGATAAGCTCACACATGCATGTGATTCATTGACACAGATTTGCTCGCATGTCATTTTATGTCTGCAATATACTCATTTATTTTCTATTTCTGCCATTTATTTTCTCTGTTTTTCTCAGTTTGGAGTGTGCAATACAGTCTTTTTTATTTTTTTTGGCAACCCCTGTTGGCTAGAGAAAGTTGCAGACAGACTTGTGGTGCCTTCGAGACACATGATGTCTGTTTAAATGTCAGCTATTGTCAGTTATTTAAGATCTGTTAAAAATAGAATATGAGTAGATTTAGTTGGTAAAAGGTTTGGTGTTCTTGGTACAAACTAGTGATGTTCAACCAGATCTAAAGGCGACAGGCGGAATATCTGTTTTGAAGGCCAAATAAAAAGCACCCCATCATATTTTTTTGGATTGCACAACCTCTCTCTGAAGAGCTCAGTGTCCTCCGCATGTCTTGGGAGACATATTGGGGACACTTTCAAATAGTCTGTTGGGAGTAGAGGTGGTATTCTCAGCCCGATACCCTTCTGAACCTAAGTTGGTTCTGACTGAACCAGACCAATGACCCACCGTCATTTCCAAAACTCCTACCAACCCGACCGTCAGCCCAACTTATATAAGCAGAAGTGCAACATATAGCAACAGATAATACTGCAATGCTTGCCATAAACTCAAAAAATGAGTCATTTCTGAAATGAAAAAATGCATCCTTAACATTTAATTCCTCACACACACAGCCACGGTACACGTGCGATTTCTGGTAGTCCAGCCAACCAATCATGTCTCCAAAAAGGCTGTGGTGCATTCAGGTGCCATCAGATGAATTGGAAAAACCAATCCCAGCTCTGAACAGATAAAAAGAGGAAAAAAAAAGAAGGTCATTGAACCCAAACCGGTTCCGACCGTCACTTCTAAAATACTAGCCCATCCTGGCCCAGTCTGTGGGTACCCAGCGGGTCCCGTTGGGCATCGGTCAGGTATCACACCTCTACTTGGGAGGAAGGGTAAGACTGAAAATTTCACCAACAAAACCAAAGCATGTGAACTGCCCAAAGTATTTTTAATGGTAATGATAAGAGGATTCAGGGATGAGGGGTGAGGGTCATGTTCGGAGGGATGGTAGGGATCGAGGAGGAGGGACGAAAAGGGTAGAGTAGGGAAAAGGTGAGTTGTGTGCTATGGGGATGAAAGATGGTTGAACAGTTGTTGCGGTGCCTCGGAACTGGGGTTCGATACTCATATTGGGGGTATGTCTCAATGAGCTTACAGGCTTAAGTACCCTGTGATTTGCTAGTGCCGCTAGGACTTGCTGACTTCGAGAGGAAGAGCTTGCATTGGCCAGGGAGTATGGGCAGGAGAAGGAGGGTTAGACTTGCCTACGAAGGTCTGCATGGTTGATTTAATCTACGAGGCGCAGGTGATTGGAATTTGGGAAACAGCAGGCAGAGAGGGAGGGGCGTGGGTTGTTTCTGAACCTTAATTACAATAACTTCACTAAAAGAAAGCGCCAAGGATGTCTTCTGTGGTTCCCACCTTTGCAGAGAAAGTAGGTAAGATTGTGGAATTGTCTGTTTCGTCAGTAAATTTAGGGTATTTCGCAGCCCCAGTGTCAACAGCCACTTGATTTCTGTTCTGTTTATGCATTGAAACAAAGACAACCACCCTCCATATATCCTCCTCATGATCACAAATCACTAAAATCCAACCTGAGCTTTAACTCTGCTCCAGCTCAACTTTTACTTTGAAATAAAAATAATGCATAGACATCACATGCTGAAAGAAAAAACCTTGATGTGCCATCCATACAATCCACATCAAGATCCAAAAAAAGGGATGACTTTTGGAAACAGAATGGTGCTCTGTTTCAGTGAAAAAAGTCTTGCAGCTTATTCAGCCTCTTGCAAAAGGGTTTACAAATAGAATGCATTCCCAAAGGACTGCAGTTCATTGTGATTTATTTTTAGAGCTTGGTTGACGTGGCTCTTTCAGCTTATTAACACTGTCAATTTCAAAAGATTTTCTAATATACAAGGCTACTGTGTTTTTATTGAGTTAACAAATGAATAGTTGCATGTATGGATTAACTGACGCATGGATGCACGGCAGACAGATGGATTCAGCAACTTATGCATGTTGTAGGTTGACTGTCAATCTCCGACCATTAGGATCATCCCATCCTCGCAAAGGATATCCTCTATGGTTTGAAATGCATAGTTTAACAGCAGGATGGAAGCTTTTTGCAGCTGAGTAATCAATAGCCCTCAAGCTGTATTGAGCGTGCATGACGCAGCACAAAAGCAGAGCAGCGCTGGCAATTTGTCGATTGCAAGGTTGTAAAACTCTTCCTGCTGCCGTCTTGAGGTGCGGTGTGAATTTATGCAGAGTCCAACGATGGAATACTCAGAACTCATGTGCATGTATGTACAAGCATGACCAGCTGCTGTATGGACAGCAAATGTGCATTCGCATACAGTAGGCTACACCCACACACCCCCGCCATCCTGCAATAGTCTTCCCCACATTACCCCGGGGATGTGACTCAGGCCACTTGTACAGTAAAAGCACTCTCTTATGTGGCAAGAAACACAGGCGTACACATACACACAAAACACTTTACCATCTGGGATTCATTTCCCCACATCTAGAACAGCTGTGGCCGAAGCTTTCATGTGTTGCGGTGGGCAGGCAGAGGAATGCCGGGCGAACGGCCCTACGCGCTCCGACAGAAGGTAAATTACAGGGGGCCGCAGCGCGCCATAACTCTGGGGAAAACGCAGCAGCCGCTTTTGAGTTTGTGGCCAGCATCTGCATCGAATCCTCTCATTTTTGACATTTCTTTCCCTGTTGGTTCAGTTCAACAGATGTGGTGTGTCCTATGTGCATGTGCATTAGGATTTGTTAGGCTACACATTAGCTTCATTTTACCATGTATTTGCCAGTAAATCTGTCAAATCACAATTCAAGACTTCTTCTTTAGTTATACTCAGCTTTCATGGGTTGATTGTCTGTCTGAACAATAGATTTTATTTTTTAGCCGCGCTAGAGGCATTAACATGATTTCTGTGGGGTGTTCCACTACTTCAGTCCATACTTTCCAACCCTCCGATTTTCCTGGTAGACTCCTGTTTTAAATCGCCCTCTCCCAGTGTCCTCCCAGTTTCCCATTTCTCTCATATTCCTCCCAATTTAAGTATTGTCTTTTTGTTGTGCTCAATGGGTGAAATCTGCTACACTGATCCCTGCATTGAGCAACGGAGTCACAGTGACATAAAACCGTCAGGAGACTGAAATCAATCTGTTTGCATGTGACAATACATGTTATGTCAGTGGTGTGTACCATTACAGACTTTAGAGGGAAGGATAATGGATAGAAGCGTGTATGGGACTTTATATGTTTCCATTGTAATAAGTGTAATGAATGAATACAGTGTACAATTCTTTGTCCCAGAGATTCTGCTCATTCATACCAGAATTAATCTGTTCTGCAGTATAATTATTTTTATTGTATTATACTGTAAAGAATGCTGAAGCAAAGAGCACCCCATCCAATCGCACCCCTTTGTCAAAAAGTCCTTCCATTTTTGAAGTCTCAAAGTTGGCAAGTATGCTTCAGTCCACACTCAAATAATCAACAAACTTTGAATGGATGCTGGTACAATATGCTGCTGACATTCACTTTCAACTTTGAATTTGTCAAATGCGTCCGTTTTTGGCTAAATGCCTGATGAGCTAATGACCATCAGCCTCAGCTCTGTATTTAGCAAGTGTTAGCATGCTCACACTATTAATCAAGATGGTAAACAGGAAAAAAAACATAGTATATAGGTCTAATTTTCAGGGTGTTAGCATCATCATTATGAACATGTTACCATGCTAATGTTAGCATGTAGCTTAAAACGCTGCTGTGCCTGAGAAGAGCCTCTCAGAATTGCTAACATGACTGTAGCTGTTGTGCTGTTTTGGGGTTTTGTTCAATTCTGTTTTTAATTTCTTTATTTAACAACATTACTATAAATTTGATTTCCTACGAGACAAACTATTTAGGCTAACTGCTTACCCACCTAAAGCACTTTGATCTGTAGTCCAAGTGTTTTTGCGCAGTTTAGATCCTCTTATGAGGCTTTAACTGTTATTTTAGAGGCACTGTTATTTTTGCTGCCAAGATTAAAGGTCTGCAGGAAACATTAAATCCATTTTATTTATGGCTGTGAAAATTGTCTGATTTAAACTGGGTATTGACTATTGGCAGCCTCAATCAAATTTCCAAAACACAGCGTCTGCGTGTGTGTGTGGCGAGGCGAGAGAGAGCAAGAGACATACGCATAGTTATACCCACAACTGTAAAAGATGAAAACCTGCTGTGAGCATGTCAGGGAGCAGGGCTTTCAAGTGCACCACTCAATACACACAGGCAATTGAACACTTGAGCGCCCACACACACACACATATGTATACATATATAAATATATATATATGTATATATATATATATTTTTTTTTTTTTTTTTTT
>JAQFJA010000015.1:6602444-6625526 GCA_029874485.1 Naso brachycentron
GCCCATGACATACTGATTCATAAAGGCTGATTTATTACTATACTTGAATGATGGATCATCCTAAATATGGAGATTAATACACACCAATTGTCCTGGACTGTAATTTGCAAGAGTAACTATTATTGGCTTGATGGTAGCCTGATTTTACAAGGCCACAAGCGGAAGTGCTACTGTGAGTTTATAGTAGGGGACAGATGCATTCAGTCAATCTTCTGCCAGGCTAAAGGTCAACCAAACCATCCTGTCATCATCACTTTCTGCCTCTCTCTGTCTCTCTCTCTCTCTCTCTCTCTCTGGCCTCTTGGTAACCTTACAGACGATGAGAATGTCAGCGTTCAGTGGCATTTATGGCCCATTCCCGCTCTGCTCCGAGGACCTTATTACACCTAGGTCAAAGGCCAGTTTGTGTGTTTTTGTTTGTGCGTGTGTGCCTGCATAAAAGAAGGGACGGACACACACACACACACCACATAAAGTGACCTCACCTGATGGTCTTGCATCTGATCAATCATCTGTGAAGGTATACCAGTTACTCTCTGGGTGCAGATGAGCTCCATCCCATGTGGTTAATCTGCTGCGACATATGAGTGTGCGTATGTGTGTGTGCGTGTGTGTTTGAGGTGTGCAAGGTGGAAGCTTCCCATAAATGTATTGATTACATGAAGTGTAAACACAGAGGCCCTCCTGCATTATGCATGGATCAAGTGGATAGTTGCGTGTTCATTTATCCATGTACGTGTGTGTTTTTGATCAAATACATGTGAGCGTGATTGCATGTGTCTCAGAGCATACGTGTTCCCAGCATAAATATGTTTGTGTTTACTATATGCATATATAAGTGTGCCCGTCTCAGTGTACTAAGTAGCTTAGAGGGTGGCAGCTGCAGCAGAGAGCGATGAATACAAAGACCCCCTCTAGACATCCATCCGTCAATCAAAAACTCTCAGGGGGAGCGTGTGTGTGTTAGTTTATTTGTGTTTCTGTCAATCAGCTCCACTGACGACCCACCCATCTGTCCGCCTGTACATACATCGGCCCCGCATAAACATCTGAGCAGCCATTACACATGCCGACAAAGTGAGTTGATGAAGCTCTTTGTATTCTATGGGATGCAAACAATGTGACTCTATAGCTCCCTTCACACATGAAACCGACAACATTGGCTGATTCACCTCTTGTGGTAAGATAATGGTTGTCTAAATGATGGATTTTAGGACTTATTTTGCAGTTGAATGACTCATTATCTCCCGGCTGCATTGCTCAAATGTTGAGCACCATAGAAATATACATTTAGGGGGGCTCATATTCTCTGGCTAATTTTCCTCTGAGCTACTCTAATTAATATATATATTTTAACAGTGGTTAAAATGACTATATGTAATGCAGAACATTGTTAGCTATATGAGGCCTATATGAGCTTCTTTATGATCATTGTTTTGGGTCTATGGCCCATTGCTACTCTAATGGTTTGGTTCACTCTAATCGCACTCATTAGCATTGTTTCAGTGTAAAGGCTTTCATTAACCATTGGTGCACTTTTTTGCATATCATGAAAAAGCAGTAAGACAAAGTTTGTAACTAGCTGAAGAACAAAAAGTGCATGATATTTCCCACATAGGTTGTTGGAAACCAGCACAGGGCAAAAAAGGAGAGCGAATAATGGCTTTAAATCAGTCATATGACCAGAAACATCAGTAATGACTTCTCATGATAGTGCTAATGAGTTTCCTGCAGTCTTGTATGAAGTACCCACAAGCCATACTTGAGTAAAAGTAAAGGTGCTTTACTGGATGTTAAAGTCACATCTTAGAATATAACTTGAGTAAAAGTCCTAAACTAGTGGGTATTTACTGCAGTTAAGTATCTAAAATAAGGGAATATAAATGTACTGAAGTACTGAAAGTAAAAGTACAAGTAAAAAAGCACATGTAAAAGCAGTCAAGTTTGACCTTTTAAAATTATTTATTCTTTATTTATGTAGCCTCTGGTCTACATACGGACAGAATACCCCAGTTATAAAACAAAATACAAATAAAGTGATTAAAAAAGTGCTTTCATTAAGCTTTCTAAATTTTCTAAACTCCTATGAACCTGATTCGAACACACCAGGCAAAACTTTAGCTCAAGCTGAATCTGCAACTGGGTGACTGCAACTATGTCATAATCGCATAATTATTTAAAATCAGTTTTAAAAAACAACTACAGCAGCACCCAAAGTAACTAACACGATTAACCAATTTATGTGACATGATTATCCAACTTCTTGCAGTCTGTGCACCAACATTATTGGCTACCGAATCAACATTGAAAAAAGTCAATGGCCAGTAGCCTACCCAATTTCTTCCAGTTTTATTTAGTAACGAGCAACAGTGATGCATATGGGAAACGTACGGGAGTAAAAGTGTCTGTTTTCTGTGGGAAATGTAGTGAAGTAAAAGTGATAGTAGACAAAGATAGAAATAATAAAGTTCAAATATATTTTTTAAAAACCTGAATACAATAGTGAAGTATTTCTGCTTTGTATAAAACACTGGGTTGCCGTATTAACATTATAAGTTCATAATACGTCAGTGATGTGAGTGCAGTTTATTTCAACCTCCTGCTCATTTCTGTAGTCAGTCCTATCTCCACAATGCTCTGTCAGTGCTGGAGAAAGGTCCAGCTGCACCCTTTTTTGTTTGTTTGTTTGTTTTTTGCTACAGGAGAAAACTTTTGCATTTATTTAACTAATCACAACTGTCTTAAGAGTCTCTGCTGTAAGCACAACATGCAGCAATGGGGGTAGCTAAAATAACTGAAATAGCTGCTTAATGGCAGGGTTGTTTCAACAGTCTACATGATTTTTACTCTCAAAAAATCAGTTTCTGCAGGTTTTAATGCAAACTGTAAGGGGTCTTTCTAAAATTTGACAACATTTTATAACTAAATGAAAGAAAAAGATCTATGAGCAGACAATGGCATGTAAGTTGAACTTCATGCCGTATACTACTGTTACAATCTAAGGTGGGACCGTTTTTCGGTTACTGAAGCCGGCATGGTTAGCTGTTCTCACTTCTGGCTCCACTCGCCACTACGTTATTCTCCACTTTCCTTGCAACAGTCAAAAAAGGCTCTGACATAATTTCCCAGTGGTAAACACCTGCACTTTAATAATGAAAGCATTGTGTAAATGTAAGTCAGACAACAACAACAGTAAGTGAGTGTGACAGCGGACGATTTGGTGGGAGGGAGGACTGTGGAACTCGCGTTGATATACAACAAAAAAACTCATTGAAAAGCAGCAAAAATGCACTAACAAGCAACCTTATTTACAATATACTCTCTGTAATGATGTTCAAGCCTGTATGCTTTGCTTGGGAATATTGGAAAACATGAAAAACATCCATCTTTGAACAGACACAGAAAATAACCCAAGTATTTATCAGTTGGGGTGCATGTTGAGTTGGGCTATTTGTCATGGCTTTACATGTTTTATTCAACACTGAATAAACAGTGAATTGGTGCACATACATTGCATGTGTAAAGCAGGGTTACAATGTACACGTGCACTCAGGTCCATTTGCTCACTGACACACATTTTCAGCATATGTGTGTGTGTGTGTGAGTGTTTTAAGTGTGGCCTTATATGCATGCAGGTTCTGCATGGGTGTTTTACAGTGAGTAGACCTGTACATGTGTTGCGTTTATGTGTGTGTATTGGATAGAATAGCACATGCAGAACGTGATTCAAGTGTGTGTGTGTGTGCATGTGTGTGTGTTTACATTTTGTGTGGTACCTCACGTGGAGGGTTGCCTCCCCTCCGGCTGCCTGGCAGCCCGGTGTGCCGGAACAGAGTGGGTATCTGTGCCAAGTTCCACACTCCACCACACTCACCTCACATGGCTCCCAGAGGCTCTCCCACCTCCAGTTTTGGTTATTTAAAAAGTATTTTCCTAAATTGTACTTGGCACTTTGTGTGCTGAGTGAGATTCACAAAATTTCTCAAAGCTGCTCAAACTGTTCAGTTTTAAAAGGCACACAGGTACCACTGGACAGTTTATCATTTACTAATTATTTTTTGACAATACAAATAAATACTGTAGGTTAATGTTTCCCCCCATAACATTTTCTCTATTAGTAATTTAATACCCCAGGACAAGACCTATTTTTAGAGCAGTGTTTTGCCTGGTTTGTGTTAAAAACCTCAATAAGGGAACAGAAAGACCAATTTGGAAAATGTGAATATTAACTTTGTTGACGAGATTTAGATGTTAGTAGATGCACTGCAGTTTTAGTGTTATTTTTGGGGTGAACTTGCACTTGTGGTTTTGTCAGCCCAAATCAGGTCTAACTGAAATTAGCCAGGCGCCCAGAGATTAGACCTGCGTCTGCGCTGTGCCCAAAATGACAAAAATAGAGCCCTGAAAATAAAGGGAGATTGCGAATCTGCATTCTATATATTCTATCTGCATTATTCCATTGAAAAAATCAATATTATATCTAAATTCATGAGCTTTAGAGTTGCTGGTAGGCAGATTTTATTACTTTCAGACAAAGCTGGGCTTCCTGTTTCTCCCTGTTTTCACTGTTTAAGCTAAGCTAAACTAACCAGCTGTCGATAGTAGTCTTATATTGAGCTTGCAGACAGTGATGTGAGTTATATTAATGTACTCAAATGACTCTCAGTGGGCAAGTAATTTTAAAACCATTAACTTAATTTCAAGATTTTAGTGTTTAAGCTCAAGTAAAGGAGCTGCTCTGCTTGAAGCATGTGGGATTTCACAGGAAAGCATGAAACAGAGGGAAAGGCTATTCTTCTTTCAGCACCGAAGTGAGCACTTGAAGAGTTTTTCTTGCAGTGGCAGATTGTGGTAAGAGTGAAATGCAAGTGGAAAAATGGGAAACCCCATCCCACCAACATGTGTAAGAGTTCTAAGAAACGCAACCACCAGCAATACCGCTAGCATGTGAGGGGGGCTGCATCATATCATGGTGTCTCTCTGTCTTTTCTTACTGTGAATATTTGAAGCTGCCACTTCAGTCTTGTTTGTGGTGTAAATTTCTATTGTGTGTGTCTGTGTCTGTCTGATTTGTAGACACTTTATTACATCAACTTCTTAAGTGACTGCAGATTAAAATTAGCCTAGCTTTGTCCAAAGTTCCAAAGCTCATTAGATGATGTGTAATTTCCTTTTTTAGCTACGACCGGCAGTCGGCTGGTTGGCCGGTCAGCTGGTTGGTCATCCACAAAAATTCACCACTCTTTTGGGGCCACAGTTTTCGCCCTAGGAGGCTGAAATTTGGCATGGAGGTCTCGTGTGTGTGAAGGTGTGTGTATGTATTCATGCCAATTGGCTAAAAGGGGCGTGGCAATGGGAGTGGCTCTGGTTAACACAGCCTAAAATGGCTGGATGGATGTTTTGTTTTGGACATAAAATGCACCAGTTGTTAACCAGTCTTTTAAAATTTAAGTTTTACATGTCTTTAAAAAAGGCAGTAGCTAACAAGTGGCTCAATGCGATGACCGTGTTTGTCGGGGATGTTAGACATCATCAAGTGAAAAGGGTTTGAAATATATATTATCTTCAGAAAGGGTTGTGAGACTAGCAATTGGCATAGACATGATTACTAGCTAAATCGGGTCGCACTTAGAGGAGAGAGATTGTAGAAAAGTAAGCGTGCTAAATCAAATGAGAAATGAACGCTTTGGGGTGGTGACGTTTAAGCTATGCAAACTCTGTGCAGTTTGCATATAGCCTAACAATAGCTTTATGTTTCTGACGTTTTAATTTATGCTTCAAAAAAAACTAAATGTTGTGCTCATCTGTGAATAGTATCATGCTGAACAAAACTTTTAAGTATCATAAGCTTGCGTTCATCACAGAGCTTATTTTCTGCGTTAATCCAAACTCCAGTTCAAAAATCCCATTCGCTTTTTGCAGAGAGAACCAGTGCGTGCTAACTTCTGGATTGGCCTACAAAAAACATGTCATCCCTTCCCTGCTCTCTGGACTTGACTATTTCTTGGCTACTCACGAGTTTGACACAGAGAAAAAAGCAAATGTCAACAATGTCAACAAATGTCAAACTATTTGTAAAAAGATATGAAAGACTTTTAATGTAAAAGTAAAACTGAGCTGTAGGCCTGAATGGTGGAACAACACAGGTGGCCTGAGCTGTACTGAATGTAATAATTGTGCCGTGAACATTACAAAGAACAGTAGGAGAAAAGAAATGGGAACACACATGCTGAGTTGAAGACTATACACACTCACCAGCCCCGCAAATGTTATTTTCCACTTAGAAGTGAAAATATGCTGTGATGATCATGCAAAGCTTCAGAGAATGTGTGTTTATGTGTGTGTGCGTATGTGTGTGAGCTGGCTCTCACACTGTGTGGTAAATATTTCTTCAGAAGGATCATACCAGTCTGTTCCCAGAACAGCCGCCCTGCTTTCAGCCAGAACTATTTGTTATTAATTCCACTATTATGATCTTCTCATCTTCATCCATTTGCCTCCCTGCTTACAGTCAGCAACTGAAGCCCCAGGGTGTGTGTGTGTGTGTGTGTGTGTGCGTGCGTGTGTGTGTACGAAAGAGAGAGTGAGAGTGAGAGCGAGAGCGAATAAAAGCAAGGGAGAGTGTGTGTGGAACAGCATGTGACAGGAACTCCATGCACACACAAGAAGAATCAGGTGACACCAAGGTCAGATCAAAATAATAACAGACAGATGCATGTGCGCGCACACACACACACACACACACACACTTGCCAATCTTTTCTCAACAACACTCCTTCACATGCAGCTGTCAAAAGCCGGCCTCTTGTAGGGTTCGCTGCCTTTTGTTTTCTCAGAGAAGAACCTCCTTCACCCTGTTCATGTGCCAAAATGTTTAAAAGCCTCAACAGTTATTATTATTGCATATAAATTATTGTTTGGCAACAAAAATTTTAAGAATATCCACAAATATTTGAGAAATTCTGGAAAGTTTTATTGGCTTTCATAACCTATTATTAGTTGTTATAAAAATCTTAATTCACTTCAGTGTTTGCAGATTTAATACAGCCCTATTATTAGTAGGAAAAGCCTTATTCTTTTAATGTACATACATACAAACATGGCATGAACTGAATCACTTGGGAATAGTTATTTTTTTATGAACAGCTACCACTTTTTTTGAGAGTAAACACCATTTTCAGATGTACATTTATTTGCTGTCACTTTTATAGACATGTCTGATATTTGGAGCAGTATTAATCATATGTAATGTAACATTTCCATTAAAATGTCTAAAAACAAATATATCTTTGTCATATATTTTAGTTTGTGTACTTCCATTATCCCAGATGTTGCTAGCAATATTAAAACATGAGAAATCTGTATTCAAAGGAAGTGCGTTTCTTTGTCACTGGTCGCTAACGTCTGGTGAAACATTAGGCTAACACATTAATGCAGTAACTCGTCTGTGGACATTTCTGCCTGAGTCAGTTAGATAATTTTTTTTCTCTGCAAAAGTGGCTGTTTAACAGTTAAATAAAGCAACACATGATCCGACACAGCTCAGCGAAATAGAGGAAACTAAAAGAAGAAGCTAAGAAGTAAACACAACGCTAGCATAATAGCTACAACCATGTAAATGGCAAAGGTGTTAGCTAGCAGTTAGCTAGCAGTTTTCCATTTACAACTCTTACAAACACGTACATTAGCACTTATTTTGGCTACTTTCTGGGGTTACATTTTAGGATTCTTGGGGTAAAATGACTTGGCGCTGATGATAGTGGGCCAAAACAGCACACTTTCTGGTTTTGATACCAAAACAAGTACTGGAAGATACTTCAAGACTTTGAAAAAAGGGGAACTGCAGGTTAAATCTCTTCACATTCTTAACATGTTTCCAGTTCAAGTGATTCTCAATTCTACATTTCACAACCAAACCATATTTTTGAAAAGCCTTGTTGCTCAGCCAGCCACAAATTTGTATTCATAGCTTTCAGTCTCATTCAGTGAAGATGCGTCTTTTTAATGCTGTATCTGTCAGATTTTCACAAAAACTGCATACATTCACATAGAGTGAAACTCTCGTGGGGCTCTTTGTCCAAAAGCTTCAGTTTATCTGGCTTCCATATCCCTGGTTGGATCTGAAGAACTCACCCACTCCTAATAGGATTATGAAGACGCCGGCCCAACTGCAGATCAGTCCTGAGAGGACTGGATTGGCTTCAGCTTATCCCCCAACTAAGACAAAGGCTACAGATGGCTCCTTTTGTTGCTTCGACAAAGGTAGAGAGAACACCAAGCATACAGTATATATGCTCACAGTGAGTCCGTCTCCTTGTTCTTGAGTGCGTAAGTGCGTGGGTGGACTTGGCCATTCATGAATGCACAACACAGGTTGATGCCAAATGAAGTATTGACTTCATCCTCAGCACTTTTGTGGATTTGTGGAATGTTTCTGCGACAAAATATGTAAATGTTATAATGTGCAAAGTATAGTGGGTGCAAAATCTACAACAAATTCAAGTACATGTGAAAAAGTTATTCAATGTGTTGTTATTGCCTGATAAAACGGCGCACAGTTAGAGATCAACAGACTGCACTCAAATACATCAATTTGAATTATGTTCCAGAATGACACTGATAATCTTTTTTTTTTCACCTGACACCAATATTGGCAGAAAAAAAAATTTACTTTTCAGTTAGTTTCACTGCAGATTAAACCCGTGTTGGGGCCTTTAGTGCTGTGCCAGCGCTGGAGAAAGGTCTAGCTCAACCTGTTAACATTCTAGAATAGGGGAAAAACAAGCTGGCTTGTTTGTATTTCTTTAAACCAATCACACTCATCTTGAGCAGTGCTAAGCCCAGAATGCAGCAACAGCGCCCTTGCAGAATAGTCATGTAGTAACAGCGGAAGGGGAGAAAAATGGCGACTGAAGCAGTCGACCAGTGGGAGGCTTCTACCCCACTTCTATGTCCTGTGACTCAGACTACTTTTTGGGGGTCTCTTAATAGATCTTTTCAAATTTAGGAGAATTCAGAAAAATCCCATGTACAAGAAGATGGTTCAATGCACAAAATGGTAATTTAATAATGGACAATAAGGATAACTACAAATCATTATTTAAATGGAGAGAGAAAAAAACGCAGCTTAATTGGAATGGAAAGAGATTTTTTTGACAGAATAAAGAGGACATTTTGATAAATTTGCTAAGTAAAAGAATTTTTTTATATATATATCTAAGGCTGCTGTCTACCTGCAATACAACAACGGGCCACTAGGAGGGTAAGGTCTACTCTTTTGGAAACGCACTTCTAAAACGTGCAAATCATCACAGCAAGAAATAAAACTGTTTCTTGGTGCAAAACCTTTAAGTTTAACGTTTGGTTAAATTCAGACTCAAAAATAGCTTGGTTAGGATTAGAAATAGATGGTTTGAATTAAAATACATGATTTAATGCTCTGGAACAATCATAGTCTAGTCATAGTTAATGAAATTATAGCTGTCAATTGAAATGGGAAGTGCTCAGCAGTCTCTCATGTTAAAGTAACACTATATAACTTGGACCGCGACCTGCATCACGTTAATACGTCGCACGAAACAGCAATTTTAGTAAAATCGGGTCGAATTTTATGGAGGAAATGTCGTCTAGTTTTCCCTCTGATGTCCTATGACGGCTCTGCCTCAATTCTAAGATTCACGGAGGTTCCTGAAAGCAACATGTAGGCTTTGCTAAATAAAAGGCTGCAGACTGAGTAAGACATTAGAGGGAAAACCAGTGGACATTTTCTTCATGAAAGACATCCTGGTTTTACCAAAACTGCTGTTTTGTGCACATGTTAACGTGCATTGTTAAGTTTTGATTTTCAAAGCTGTGGGTCGTGGTCAAAGTTACAAAGTGTTGCTTTAAAGTTTGTTTTGGACAAACTTAAGTCAGAACTGCTGTTGCCGTTGCCTGAAACAACTCTTCTTGTAATTTTTCTTTTATTGCTGAAGCTTTTTGGCCTTCACCACATACACTTATAGTCTGCTGCTGTTTCTCTGTCTCCCATTGACTTGACTAGTCTTCAATGACCTGAATTTCCGGCTTCTCCGTGAAGGACGAAATGTTTTATTCTCTCCCCTTGATGATTTGAATCAAGCATTCCTCCACTAAGGCTGCTTTTAATTCATGAGTATGGATGTCATCTGACAGCGCTTCATTAAACGCTAACTTAAGGATTTTTAAGTTCATGGAACAAGACTTGCATCAGTAACTATTTCTTTTCATTGCTTGGTAATGTGATGTATCCAAATGACCTTTCCGACTTCCTCTGCAAAGCTTGAGCATAGACAGTACAACTCTCATTTCACTCATGCTGACCTTTCATGTGAGGACAACTTCCCGGCAGCTGATTTCCATACAAATCCAGACTTCCTTTAATGCCATGGGAGTGAAAGAAGGTTTAATTTCACCCTCCTTAGTAAAAAAAATCACCACCCATATTCCCCTTATCTCATCCCTTGGGCTGTGGATGCATATTCACATTTACACACACACACACACACCTTCTCCAGGCTCCACAAATCTAGTTGACGTGATGCAAGGTGAGCTGGAAAACAGATGTAGCCAGAGTGACCTACAGAAACCTTTTAATAGCTTTTCATTGCTTGACTTTCCCTTTTATCCATTCAAATCCACTTAGAATGGAACTCGGGGCCCTTGTAAATGACTGGGTCTCTCCGCATGAGTTGGAAGGGAGCAGCCAGAGGAGCCAGAGGAGTGTGATTGGGGTCATCCGGGAGGTTAGCACAGTGGAGGAAGGAATCATTTGCATTTCTCCTCATGTGACCTTCTGGGTAACTAGTCGACTAACATGGCAAAGAAAAAAAGGATGAAGCGAGGAGACATGAAAAGGGACAGATATGTGCTGTTATAATAGACTGACTGCGGAACATTTACAGTAGATTTTTTTGGATTTGATCTGCACGGTCAAATGGTAAAAATACTTATTTTATCCTTTCAAATATGTGCACAGCAGCTGAAGTGCCGACTGTCTTTAAAAAAGAAATCACATTGTCCAGAAAATAAAAAAGGGAGAGGAGCACGCACTTCTGCTTGGATAAAAATAACTGATGGTCGTTCAGTACCTGGTCACTGCCACTTACCACTATTATTTTCCTCTGTAATTGCATATTATGTGAAGAGGACTATTATGCTCTGCCACTGAAATGTATGTTTCATTTTCAGAAAAAGGACCTTTTCAAATGCAATGGAATAGAAGTGGATTTTTTTTTCCCCAGCTGAGCATCAATTTAGTTAATTTCATTTATTCTGTAAGATCCTGCTGTTAATCTGCCACTGTTGGTTCTGTTTTATTATCTTTACTGTATTTATTTTGCCGAGTGCGAGTGTTGACACTGCACTCCTTCTTTAACAACAGCAGCGAAAAATGTTTCATATTCTATGAAAAGAACACAAACAAACCACAAAACTACTGAACGATCACTGTTAATTGCAGTTCAAAATGTGTATCCCCATACTTCATTTTAGCTGCGGCTGTGATGCATTTAAAGGTATTTTAAAGTTTTAATCTTATAATTTGGATTTCTCAAATGTTGCAACAAAGCTCTATTGTCCGACACAAAAGTATAAGTTGAGCAATTCGGTAAAAAACAGATTGCTTTAATAACTTTTACTGCTGGGAAAAGTCAGAGAAAATTTTTATGCATCAGTCTCATCTACAGTGTTTCACTGGATAAAAAAAATGTGATGTGCTGAAATTATTAGGGCTTTGCTGTGATACTGAACCTTCTTTGGTCGCAGAGAGACACTCTCCTAGATACGTTAAAGCAGCTCAAGCGATGGCAGCATATACCCATGAGCAGATGTCACCATCCTGACTTCTGCAGCTGCCATTGGAAGTTGTAAAGCTGCTATTCTGTGTCACAGGAGTCAGCAGCTGCCTTTTGTCTGCAAGCTCTTCTGAGAATTAAACACTGACAATGCATTATACAAAGTTTGCTGAACCACTCTTGAAGATCGTTTCCTGTTGCTGTGTTCGCTTAATTTTTGTACTCTTGATTCTTTTGGCAACAAACAGATCTGCAGTGGCATGAAATTGATGAGTCACTGAATTTTGTTGGTATTTGCTCGTGCATGTGCATGTCAATTGCAACTGTTAATGGGAGACATCATGAGAGGCAGTTCGTCCTTTGTCAGCACCACTTTTTTTAAGGTTTCTTTATCTTCACCTCTGCTGTCTTTGTCCACTTGTTCTCGGCCTTCTGGGATAAATCACAGCCAATCACTGCAGTTCCATCCTAAAATAGGGCATCATGAAAAAAGAGAACCTTATATTTATGTAAAAATAAAAATAAATTTTACCAAAAATGTTGGAAATAAAAAGTAAATCTGCATTCATTGTCTTGCTATTATTTTTTCTTCGTATATTCTTCAAAATTGTTCGGAAACAGCAGTTACTACTTTAAATATGTATAGAATTCGGAACAGTTAACTATGGTTTGTGATGGATTGTGATAAATGGATACATTCAAATCCCAAAAGCAAGGGTCAGCAACCTTTATGATTAAAGAGCCAATTTACTCCCCATACTTGCCATAAAAATCTGTTTGGAGCCACAAAACATCTCTGAGCCTCATAATGAAGATGCGCAGCTTTAAACGTCTAAATTAGCTGTTCCTGATTTTAAAAAGCCTTAAACGACCATTAATCATTTTTTTCACAATGGGCTATTTTTGCTTCGTAGCTAGTTTGCTTAGTCCTTCTTGTGTTTGTAGTAGTAGCCCACTTTGGTAATAAATCAAGCATGTCACAGCAGTGTAGCATTGAAACAATAAAAGTTAAAAAAAATAAACACATAAAACACAGTATCAGCTCACGCTCATTCAATTCATTGACAAAATCACAACCTGAGAGCACAGATACTATTCCATGAGACTACGCATTTTTCTCAGAGAATGGGAAAGTGACTCAAGGACAGTATTTCCATCCTGTTTTTTGGGGGGGGCTCTCTGCTCTGTTTTAGATGTATCCCTGATTTAAAATGATCAGCTCATTATCAAGCTCTGCTGAAGTCTGATAACGAGCCGTTCATTTGAATCAGGGGTGCTGGAGCAGAGACACATCTAAAACATGCAAGCAGAAAAACACTGCTCTGGCCTTACAACAATGACAATGTTAAAAAATATAACTGTAATGCATTTCTATGTCATTTTTTGTCAAAGCCACAGTGAGTCACTGCAGAGGGGCAAAAGAGCTGCATGAGGCTCAAGCGCCACAGACTGCAGACCCCTGTCCAAAAGGAACAAAAAGTTTTTACAATGTTGTTTGGGCTGCCATGATGTTGAGGTTTATATTCAAGTCTCACATTGATAATTAATGACATTAATGACATCACTGTTTCCTTTCTCAAAAATCCAGAATTTTTGAGTTTTTTGGAAATGAAAGAGTTTAAAATTTCTCTAAAAGAAGGCTTTGTTTTCTTAGAATATGCACAGACACTCCTATATTCATGATTAATTTTTGTTCCATAAGTTATGTAATGTTTCATAAGTCTCAGCCAAATATAAACAGCAGGCTTCACAGCTCTAAGTATGTTACATACACAGCACTGGGAATAAATATGAGCCAGCACATAAATGTTTACTTACTATGAAAAAAAATCCATTATACACTTTAGGTTTCAGGCCATGTATAGAACTACGTCTTGAATTTGTACCTGCGTGACTGTATGTTTGTGCGTCTGCGTGTGCGTGTGTGTGAATGTGACAAAGAGTGCAATATACCCCGAATAACTTGGCCTAGAATGTGAGGGGCAGCGCCACTTGGATTTGTATGGTAATGCTTTTGGCCTCCAGCCAAAGTGGACCCTGTCCTGCAGTTTAGTTATTCCACAAGATCACACACACACACTAACACACACAAGAACACACAACACGCCTTCACACTGGGAAAATAGGGATGCCCTTTACTCTTCTGGATGGAAAAAGAAATACGTTTCAATTAGCAGCTCAGTCCAAATACACCACTGTAAACACTGTGTGTGTGTGTGTGTGTGTGTGTGTGTGTGTGTGGTGTCTGTGTGTACGTAGTAGGGGGTGGGGGGCTTGTGAATAGGCCCATAGAGTTGCTAACCACAGGCTGGCCATTACACCTAGTTACAGTCACCACTGGATCGACAAGGAGACAGACAGTCTACAACACTGACAGAACTCCACTGTGTGTATGTGTGTGTGTGTGTGTGTGTGTGTGTGTGTGTGTCTTATATCAGGTAGGGGATCCCCTGAGTTGCCCCCGTCAGTACCACACAGTTAATAGAAAACGTAAACTCTCCCGAACAGGGAACAAGGCGCAGAGAGAGGGAAAGGCGAGCTTTTCTCTTTGGACAGAAAGACTCCTCTGTAACCAGGAGCTCAGGATTTCAAGTCTGTCTCCCCGTCTGTCTGTTTCTGTCTGCGTCGCTGTCAGTGATGAAAGACATGTTCAGATGGTTCACTTTGGAAAAAGTAGCAGTGCAACAATATAAAAATAGTCTAATATAAGTCATGCATTTAAAATGTTTCTTGAATAAAAATATCGTAGTATTATTAACGTAATTGGAAGGATTAAAAGTACTCATTGTGCAAAAAGAAAGGTCTCTGTGATTATATTGCAACTTGTCTTAGCATGTAAGAAACACTTTAATGCTGTAGCTGTTTGTTGCAGACCTGTAATGATGGATCATATCACCTGTTTTGCATGTAAAAATATTTGGCTCGGTGTATGAAATCAGTCAATTTGAAATGAGTCCGTGGAAGCTTTGGATCACCGGAGTAAATCCACCATGAAGCATTGTATTAAACTCAGTCTGTGTGAACTTTGACATACATGTCAATCAATTTCCAACCATGCTGACAGACTTGCAGAAAACAGACAGAATCAAAGACATAGGGTAAAGCTGTAATATTAGCTGGGTTTTGACATCTCCTTGCAAACACAAGCATGAAAAGATACAGAGGTATTAGCATGAAGAATGAAAAACAAACTTGGCAAAAGACTCAGATTCTTACTTTACCAATTGCCACTTTATTTTGTAAAGTTACAAACAGTGTAGGAAAGAAAATGTAAAAGCATTCTAAAAGGTGTGGGGAAAGATGGTTTCAGATGCTGCACAAATACGTTTGTCAACTTTACTCCAAAATACTAGTGACAGAAAGGAGAGGAAACAAACCAATGGACTAATCTGTGCAGCTATTTGTTGATTTAAAGCTTGCTCTAATGTTTCCGTTGCCATAAGCACACAACCCCAGGGATTCGGATTTAGATCTAGGGCTTGGATGCCCGTGCATATATTTACACATTAGGCTGTAGGCTAATGTGCAAGGAAAAGTGGGCTTATTAAGGGCCTGATTCACTTTGGCAAGCTTCGCCCGTGGTTCGATGGCGTTCTTTACCGTTTGGATCCCATCATCAGTTCTTTTTTTTTTTTTTTTTTTACATTGACACGCAGGCTGAACTCAAACTTAACTTAGTGGTGAAAGTCCTCTTCTCATGAAACTCTCAAGACAGCATCTCTTCACTCTTGGTGTCTCCCACCTGTTCTCCCTCATTCATCAACTTGGCTACTCCTTTTCAAATTTACATCAGCATTCTAGGTAAGCCCACCCCCTAACCTGGAGACAGTGTGACGTGGCACCGTAGCATTTGGAAACATAACAACACAACAACAATAAAACTCACATAAAATCTAATAATTGTTGTTGCCATGTTAGTTTTGATTAGATGTCGAGTGAGGCTTCATGTTTTCATTGGACAGAACATGGGTACTGCCTCTGAGATGTAGCAAGGTCACCACATTTCAATAAATATCAGTTCAATTCCTCCTAATTTTACTGCACTTCCTTACAGTTTGGACCTTTGTACAACCACATCACAGACTAAGTAACATAACTGAATGAGTCTATGTGTTGGTTACATTTCTTCACTATTTTGTGTAAGTGGAGCTTTAAGTTAAGAATATTTTGTAAGTTTGTTGGATTGAAGCTGATCTGGTTCTGTCAGGAAGTTTGCTGCTTCTACAATTGCAGAATGACAGCATAAAAGGTATAAAAGCAGGCTGCAATTACAGGCAAATGTCTTTAATTATTTTGAAAATCTCAGCCTGGTTGCAGTTCGCCTGGTTGCAATAAGTGTGTTGCAATTTGCGTGGTTGCAGTTCATGTGGTTGCATTTCACCCAGTTGCAGTTTGTCTGGTTGCAATCAGCATGGTTGCAATTTACCTGGTTGCAGTTTGCCTGGTTGCAATAAGCATGTTGCAATTCACCTGGTTGCAGTTTGCCTGGTTGCAATCACCATGGTTGCAATTTACCTGGTTGCAGTTCACCCGATTGCAGTTTGCCTGGTTGCAATAAGCATGTTGCAATTCACCTGGTTGCAGTTTACATGGTTGCAGTTTGCCTGGTTGCAATCAGCATGGTTGCAATTTACCTGGTTGCAGTTCACCTGGTTGCAATCAGCGCAGTTGCAATTCCCCCAGTTTCAGTTGTTATTTATATTTGCCAGATTGCAATTTACCTGGTAACCTTTCGCCTGGTTGCAGTTCACCTGGTTGCACTTGATAGTTGTTCAAAATGCACAATAGCCATGTTGGATTTGGGACAACTCTACTCTCACAAACTATGCAAGTAAGTACACAGTGTACACAGTATACTACATAGAAGAGTTCTAACGGAAGTGTCCAAATTCAGACACAGCGTCTTTCACTGTTCTCATGTTTACACACTATGCTATTATTCTGTCTTAGCTTTCAGACTGTCTCACTTTCTGTCTCTGTCTCTGCTGAAACACAATATTACTATTCTCCCTGGTTTTTACAGCTCTCTCTCTCTCTCTCTCTCTCTCTCTCTCTATTTATACACAGTGTTACTGTTCCCTCTCTTGGCTCTTTTAAGAGTGCCCCACTCTTGGACGCAGCCTTAAATGGAAAGTCTATACATGCTGCCTGTCTGTGAAGGCCAAAGAGCTCCGTTCAACAGCTGAGCATTTATAATGGTTTGTTTATGTTTGAAAGAGCTTTCCACAGTAACCCACTGTCATGTGTGGAGCCTGGCTGAACGGTAGGCAACAGTAGCAGGAGGAACAGGCAGACGCACACACACACACACACACACACACACACACACACACATACACACACTCCTGGGCTTGAGAGCCTCAGCGATATGGATTTAATTAGTCTTATTATTCTAATCATAGGCTGTACATGACAGGCCATGCCACTGGGAGGGGAGGAGGCAGGAAAGTGGGAGGATAGAGGGGGTAGAGAAGCAAACGGTAAAAAAAGAAGAGAAAAAAGGGAGGGGAGGGTTTGCAAGGTGGAAAAGACTGCTTCTGTGACTGATTGCTGGGGTTGCTACTGGTTGTTTTGAAGTCTGGAAATTCTGCACTCGTGTTATCATTCCAGGAAAAAGCTCAGATTAAATAAATTGATCGCCCGCTGTTTGCCGGTCTCTTCCGGTGTGATCGCTGTAAGGGAGTTATCGGTTTGGATGGTGCCAGAATGAGAGTGTCTTTCTCTCTGCATGCACGTGGGCTTGAGTGTGCATCAGTTTATGTCCTGCATGCTTACAAATCTAAGGCACCTTTGAGAGATTATGTTTGTGTGAATCTGTACATAAAAATGGGGATTTTTTGATTGACATGGGACGAGCTTCTCTGCACCTGTCGCTGGCATCACTAATAGAGCTGCGAAACATGCATGATGGAGCACACAGCTTGATGGAGTGTTCCTCTGTCACACAAATACACTTAGTTGGAGGTGCTGGTGGTGGTGGGTGGGTGGATGGGTGGAGGCCTCCTCCCTGCTTGTTAATTGCCCCTACTCCATAACCCGCTGAGCTGCCATGGGGGTGGAGGAGGAGGGAGGGAGGAGGGGGAGGAGAGAAAGAGTAGAGAGGGGGAGGGGTGGCAATGTCTGCCATCTGCTCTGACTCCTGACCCCACCCCCCTACCTTCAACCACACGCACTCCACCCTCCTCTCCGCACATCTACCTCTCCCGCCTTTTTCAGGGTCCTCGGAGGATTGTTTCCTTTATTCCACTATGAAAAGAAATCCTTGTATATGTGTGTGTGTGTGTGTGTGTGTGTGTGTGTGTGTGTGTGTGTGTATGTGTATGTGTGCATGCGCCACTGCCACCTTCAATGAACAAGTGACCCTTCCCCTAATTACATTCGCACACTTTGCGACCGCAAATGATGCACACGTGCCTCTGTGGTTATTAGAAAAACACACACACACACACACACAATGCACAATGTGCTCTCACCGGTACAAAGAAAAAGACCATCAGTCACACACTACAAAAAACACTCACATGTTCCTTACACAGCTCAACCAGCTTGTGGTGGTGACTTGAACACAGAAGCATGCGTGCTAACACACACACTCATCGCTTGAATCAGGGCATTCAGTGGATTAAACGATGGAAAAATCACCGCCACCGCAAAATCCACAGCGGGGTAGAGAGAAAATAAAGGAAAAAGTGAGGTAGAGAAAGAAAGCTGGAAAGATAAAGGGAGGGTGAGGCAGAGAGAGACAGACAGCATCCTGGTAACCTGGAGAGGGGTAACAAGTGTCTCTTTGTGTCTTGATGTATTGTTCCAGTAGCAGGAGGAGACAGCCTGTCGTGACTTGTGATTGACAACTAAACGAATTGTGGATCAGCCTAAAAATAGGTTGGCCGGCTGTGAGTGTGCGTGTGCACATATATGTTCCATTACAGAGCAGCTGATCATCTATTATTGACATGTAGTTTGGAGCTTGCAGCTTGGTTGGAAAATGCTGAATTATATATCGACGTATAGAATAGAATAGAATCCATGGAAGACCTTTAATGTTGATGTCACAGGATAATCCTAAAGGGACTCAGTTAATTTGATGGTTAAATCCCTTACTGCAGTAGTGATTGTGGTGTGTTTGCTTATGATGTCCCCAAAAGGCACATGACAAGCCCAGGCAATGTCTAGGTCATGAGTGGGGACCATTCGACCCACAGGCCATATGGTTGATCTGGCCTGCGAGGCAATTCAGAAATACATAAAAACTCTCTTGACAGCAGTTACTTTTCTTTTTGATAAAACAAAAAACATAAAACAGTAAGTAGTTGTAAGCACGCCATCTGGTTGATCCCTGAGTGCAATACACACATAGTGGTTATGTGTCATTAATGACATCATATGCACTGAGGTGACATGATCGGGAAAAGTGGGTATAAAGGTAAATGATGCAGATGCTGATTGTAAAGGAGTGCCGCCTTTAACAAGAAAAAGTAAAATTTTGCATCACTTTTCTCAAAGAATTCATGAAATTGAAGGGAAGCGGTGGAGCTCACTGATAGTAAATGGCTGTGCGATTTGACTCTAAAGGAGACTTACTCTGCCTTTCTGTCTCTTTTAACCTATAATGATGTTACAGAGTTGGATTGCATTTTAAATTATGCCAAAGTATGAAATAATTAGGTATGGGTATGTAGCAGTAATCCCTGTGAGCTGTTTCTAACGGCTCTGAACGCTCCGTGTTGTGTTTTTGCCTGATTTTATATCACAGGAAGAAAACATGATTATACTTTGATGTAAGAATACAAATGAATTTATTGTTTATTATATATTTCTCCAGTATATGTTGTTGAGCAGATGCCCAAAATGAGCAGGGAAGTGATGTAAAAGGGTTTAAAAGCCATTTTTCTAAATGTAAATTTGCAAAATGCAAATGCAAATATACGTCTCTGTGTTCCCTTTCGCATGGTTTATGGGTCAATCAGCTGATTGGCCACTGCAGTGTGAGGATGGATTCCTCCATGGTCGACTTTGCATCAAATTTCTGGCGCAGGGCTGCTGTGATTTTTGTCCTACATCCCCTGCAGTCCACACTGCCACAGCTTAAATGATCGATTCACATTAAAATGAATGGAAGACTTGCGTTTTCATCGCAGTTCCTAATTCGATTTGAAAACAGACTTAATCTTGTTTGATCAAAACTGGAAATCACATAAATGTTATTTTCTCAACTGTCATGGCCCAGTGTAGGAAGCTCTGCATGTACAGCATGACAGATCAGCATCCATACATTGCTGGGGGAGGGAATGAATTTTCAATGTGGCAATCTGGAGCGGCGTATGTAAAAGGCAAGAGAAAACAAAAATGTGATGCACAGCTGATGTATGATATAAAGCTTTACTGAAAATGCCACCTCAGCATCTTCTCGCTGAAGGTGCTAGTGTGTGACCTCACCCCTCCTCCCAAACCTTCACCTTTTCAAAATGGCAATTACCAACAGTCCATCAGAGTGCTGGCATTAATGGGCTGGCCCCATGCCCCCATGGGTATTGTAGTATAATTACGGGGCATTCACCCTCAGGGCCGCTCTGATGTCCACGCCGAGAGCATTCCCCAAGAGGCACATCAGAAAATGCACGGAGAGGACTTCCACGGTTTAAAATCAGGTTTGTTTAAGCCCAACATGACTGTCAGCTGCCTCGCACATGCAGCGTGTCTGCGGGCCAAACAGTCACCGAGCATGATTAAAACGCGCGCAGAAATATCACAGAATTCACACATGCATACATCACAACGAAGTGTACGAATTGGAGATGTGTGTTCCCCGGGGACGTTCACCTCTGAAAGGTCTGAGGGCCAGCGGGGCCAAATCTGGGCCCTAAGGTGACAATAATAATAAAGGCTTGAAGGGGGTGGTGCTGTGTGTTACATGGGGGGATCCAACCATCATGATTACGGCAGAATTGAATTCCCACAGGGGCCCTACATGTGAGAGGACGCAGGCTGGAATATAGGCCAACCATATGGATGTGCTGTGATGATGAAAGACTGTTCATCCCTCAAGCGAAACAATGCAGCGCTTTTTTTTTTTCCACCATTTACTACATAAAGGCCAATGAGTTCATCTGCCATTCCTGCACTGCTGCAATGTAAATCTACTGTGTGGTGGCTGCCAGGGCGCTCTTCCATTACAGTGCTGTGTATCCCGGTGTACTGTGAGGATTGGAATGTGGGCTGATATCCAAGCTGAATCACAGGTTTTGTTTTCCAACAAAAGATTGTCTGCAGAAAAATATATGTTCAGTGAACCTTAAGGGCCTTACCTTTCACTCACACAGCTCAGCACAAGTCATTGCTATTTTCCATTTGATGCAGTTGTCATTTTCATGCTTTACGCCCACGTTGTCTAAATAGCAAATGTATTTGTGCTTATTTGTGCGCCCATGGGAGTGTGGGCAGGCGCATTTTTGCCGCGTTTATTATCTTGTGCTACCAGGAAGCATTTGCGCTATTGACCAACAGAAACCATATCTGAAGTCCAGAGCAGTCTTGTCCTGTTATTAGAAGGCGCACTATTCGGATACATCTACACACGCGTATTCACTCTGCTTGTAACACATGGGGACACACAGCAATGCTCCTTGACCGCGACCCGCAGCTAATATCATGCTAATACGTTGAACAAGTAAAACCGAGTCATATTTTCCAGAAGAAATGTCCTCTGGTTTTCCCTCTGATGTCCTTCGACTGCTCTGTCTGTCTACAGCCTTTTGTTTAGCGGAGCTGTCCTCAACAACTACCAGGTGCTGCAGCTGCAGCTTCGGTCTGCGGGCAGCCTACATGTTGCTTTCAGGAACCTCCGTGAATCACAGAACTGAGGTAGAAGCTAATGATGTCATGGGACATCAGAGGGAAAACCAGAGCACATTTTCTTAGTAAAATATGACCTAGTTAACTAAAAAAAAACTAAAGTTTTGTGCAACGTAGCAATGAGCATCATAAAGTTTCATTTTCGAAGCCACGGGTCGCAGTCAGAGTCACGTATTGTTGCTTTAAATAGCCCATTGGTGCATTACTGTATGCGGTGAAATAACGGAGTTTTAATAATAACAGAATGTAGTGAGATGACTTGCTCCCATATATGATCTGGTCATGCCCAAGCCGATCGATTTCCTTAGTGCTGAAGCGCATACTGTGGCCAACTGCTTCCCTCATCTAAATAGCAATGCGCCCTGATTTTCAAAGGAGATGAGAGATGACACACTGGTTGGTTTAATCCTTGTTACACCCAAAATACGCCTGTGATTAATTAAGGGACTCCAGCCCCGTTGCACCTTGCGCCTCACTTTGGGTCCATATTACACTCTGCTGTTAAAATAGCAAAGTGAACTTAGACACGTTCCATTGAACTAGCACCGTGAACTTCAAACCATGCACCATAAATCGTCAAAATAGGGTCCAAAAGATTAGTTGCTTTTTTTGTCAGTCTTAAAGGTGATGTATTACCTGCTGTAGGTAACTGTCAGCTCGCTCTCTGAGAGGAAAAGCAGCACAATGTGCTGGCAGGATACCGAGCATAGTACTGCTGCTGCTGCATGGTACCAACAGCAGCAAGACAACCCACCTGAAATATACATGTCCCTTTATGTGTATGCCACACTTTTAAAATTTCATCACTTTACATCGCTGTCAGACAGCCGTTTTCTTTGGGACTTCCTGTGGTTGTGCATAGGCCTGCGGACATTTTGCACTTCAGGCAGTGTAGTCCCACATGAAATGTAAAAGTAATTTTGATTACTGAAAATCCAAGGAAGGAACTCATGCTTTAAATCTTGAAGATGCTGTAAACTGACATTTGAGAACCTCTACTGCAAACAATGTTGCCTGAACTTAGTATGTAAATAATGTAGCCCTAAAATCCTGAAGAGATTTCGTATTATGGCCTCTGTTGGCAGTGTAATCACAGTCAATCAATTACAGTCTGAATCATGAAAATACATCTGAAATAATATGCATGTATACTTAATAACTTTTTAAATTGTATATAATAAGGCATGATCTTTCTCTCTCTCTCACACACACACACATGATCATCATTCTTTTGCTGGGATCCTGGTGTCTTGTACAGAATATGACTGACTATAGCAGTGGGCCTGTATAGACAAAAGCCATTGTGCATGGGGGGTTGTCAGATCCCTCTGAAGCCATGCCAGTTCCTGTGCCAAGCGTGAATACACACACACACACACACACACACACACACACACACACACACACACACGCAAAT
>JAQFJA010000015.1:6633299-6646136 GCA_029874485.1 Naso brachycentron
TTCTAGTTGCTTAAGGTGGAGCTGCTTTACTGCTGTATTTTTGGATAGTTATTGTACAGAAATGCATCAGTTTCTAGAAGATCATCATAGGTTTGTGGCATTGCTCTCTGTTGTGCAACACATATTTGTAAAAAGACAACTTTTCATGAGTTTACGAAAAAAATCTGTAAGAGCCTAGGAGGGTTTTAAATCAATTTTCAATTATTTTAAACCAAATAAGGAACACATAATCATTCAGTTTATCAAAATAGTTTATCAGTTTATTGAAATAATCGAATCCAAGATGGAAAGTTTTCACTGGAAAGGAGAGGTGTGAACCATTGCAGTCTGATTCACCAGAGAAATCTGGAGTGAAATGGAGTGAAAAGCACAATATTTGCGTATACAGAGTATACAGTGAAGTAAAAAGACCTCCGACCTTGTATTTTCATTTAGTACTAGAGTACAAGTGCTTAAATACGTTCCATACCACTGCTGAAAGGGGAAGTAAACCTGTCAGCGTTACCCCCAACTCGATTGGTTTCCTCCTTACGGCGGGTTTGAGTAAATGATAAAGTGACTACACTGTATGGGATGGAAAAAACTACTGTAGCTGTCAAAGAACAGACAGCAGCTCACTTAACATTAGCTTGGTAGCAGAATCTTTTTCAGTATGCATGCCTGTGTGCATGCTTACCTATGATGTATCCTTGCACTGTAGACATTATTACACTCATCGGTGATTCAAAAAAAGTGTTGCAACTGATTATACGGCAGTGCTTAAGTGCACAATCATCGTAAACTGTTTGACTCATACTTGAAGAGTCCTCTAGGAAAATCATTGTCTACTAAAGTTCAGTTCCCAGAACTGTGTACAACATAAGTAATATTATTGATTGCAGCAGTAGAATGACAGTTGCTGCACAGTAGAATTGGCAACAGTAACCATAAGTGGACAGCAGATGGAGTTAGTAAAAGGACATAACATATTGAGTGAGAGTGTTCCTGAGGATGCAGTTTACCTGAGAGCAGCTGGTGCCACATTTCTCTATCCTCTCCAGTGCTGAGCCTCCTGCTGCAGCTCCATTCAGACCCCAACAACAGAGAGACATCAAAAAATAAACCAAGAGGATCATTTTCACTTCTCCTGCTGCTCTCTTTCTCCTTTCCTTCTCCAGCCGGGCTGATTGACAGCGTCAGATAAGGGTCAGCTGGAGGTCTGCCTGGTGTGTGCAGATAGTCAGAGGGTGGGGAGTGGGGTTCTTCTGTTTATTTTCTCCTGAGTTTTATGATGGTGTGTGTGCCTGGGCCAAGCCAAACACACAAGTGAAACACAGGCTGCTGAAAAGTGTGGATTTATTCCTCAGTGGGGGGGGGCGGGGCCTGTAGGTTGTGAATGTACTTGTCAGTGGTTGTGTGGGAAACAGACAGAAATATGAGGGCTTTCCTCTTTGAGCAACACTTCCAATAAGGTTAATAGTAATGTGACAGTCATACAGTTCAAACTGCACATCCTCACTTAGTTACTGGAAAAGAAAAAAACTGTCACAACTTCTTTTGTTTTTTACTATTGCTTCAAATAATTCGGATTCCTTCAGAAAATAAAGGGTGCCTGGCATGCCTAGCACATCCCTCTTCTAACAAAAAAACAAAAAACACCTTTCACATTTCCCGTAAATACAACAAATCTTCTATTAAATCGCATTTAATTCATCTGAGACACAGTGGTTGACATTTGATACAGACAAGATGTTCATTATGTTCCGTTTACCCTGTACAACCTCTTTCAAAACCACAGGGCAAGGCAGGAGCGCCCAGTGAAAAGTCATAATTGCTGGTTTAATTTGGAAATTCAAAGAAAGTGGGAGGCTGGGTATTTACATGTTCATGAGTGATGTGTGTTTTTTCACACTTTAGACAGAAATGCTGTCAACTGAGGTTTTAGTCATTCATGATGGTGGTTGAGAATAACTCCACAGTGACTGTAAAAGGAAACTTCCTCTTGGCTTTTGCTTCAGCCCTTTGCCCTTACATGGTAAACAAATTGTTAGGCTGAAATTAACTGAAAGGACTCCATTTGAAGACATAAAAAGTTTTCTCTGTCTTTTTCTGTTGGAACAACACTGACATGACCATTTAAGTTTGCCTGTGACAAATTCGCTAGGGCATTTCCTTATTTACACCTCTAGTGGATAAAGAATAGCAATAGTGTAGCAGTGTTTATGTGGAATTAGTATTTGTAACAGTCCAATATTTACTCTGCTCTTAGCTTTCAAGCTTCTCAGGGAAGAAATATTTGGCTCTGTAGCTGCCAAATAGCCCTCATGTTCACAAGCTAGTTGCTGGCTGTCTGTCTGTCTGTCTTCAGGTAAAAAAAAACTACGAGAGCAGTGACACTTGAGCAAGCACGTCAGAGATCGAAAAATGTAGCCAGAGGCTGCAGTACCTCAAATGTCCACTAGTGCCAATAGCGAGTGAATCCCCCGCAGAGCCCCAGTATTAAAAAACCCAACTTAAAAGCCAAAATAACATTGTTTATTGCCTAATAAAGAACATGTTTTGGTCGTCATAGTTAATTTTTCTGTTGGTGGCAACTGTATGGGGGTGAATTTGTATATCACATTAAAGCTGGGTTAGGCAACATCTGAAATCAAGCTAGGTGTAACATGAGACTGCTAAGGAAGCAACACTGCTGCATCCTTCCCTCCCTGTTTTTGCTCCAGTTTTAATTCATTTGTTGTCGCTCTCTCTCCTTTAACGCCAGTTTACACCAAAAATTCACAACGAGACGGTGTAAACTGGTAAATGTGGCTACTTCTGGTGCCCAAAAAACAAGATGGCAGCAACCATAATGCCAAGCAGTCTTCAAAACTGTAGCCCAACACAACATGTGGCTCTGTCCACCGTTTATTATAAATTTCTTATAAAATATTATTATTTCATATAGAGTGAACAAAATGGCAAATTTGCTATTGCAAAAAGTAAAACAGTTAACTGAAACTATAACATTTGACCCACTAAAATTACTGAAAAAAAAATTACAAAAGCTATAGAAATCAACCACTCAGTGTCACAGTTGCATTAAATGCTAATGTTTTAGCACTTTCTCTTTTTGTGTATTAGCACCCTTGTAGTTTCCTCTAATAAAGTTTAACATGCAGCCCTGAAGCATGTCGAGCATGAACATTTCTTACACCAGCTGCAATGTTGTTTCTTTGTAAAGACAAGGAGAGCTTGTAGCCTGAGGCATAATGTGCTGCTGTAGAGCAGAGTCAAAAAAAAAAAATAAATAAAAGGGAAGTCTGGAGGTGATTTGTCTATGCTGCTCTAATGCTGGGAATGAGACACGGAAAGAGATTTATCATAAAGGCTTCAACATGCTTCCCAGATAATCAAAAGGATATTTTATATTTCTTATAGTCATGAATTAATGTGGGTCTGCTCAGAGCGAGGGAGCCGTACAAAAAGTCTGTTGCAAGAGCAATAACATTGCTTGTGCTTTACTGTCAGCCACTGCTCTTCTTTTAAATGCATGTGTTGTGTAATGACATCATAGGCAAGATCACAAAACAGCAGATAACAACAGGACAAGTAAACTGATTACCACCGCCCTCAGTTTCAATCCAAACAAAGCGCATCTTTCAAGCCCGCATGACCCATATGCATGTGACTAATATTAGAATGGGGGGTAATCATCCAGCTATGTCACCATAATTGTGCCAACTATGTGCCAGACCTGCAGGAGACACAGACAGGAGATAAACACACACACCCATGGCCAAAACAGAAATCAGAAGGCACACACGGGAGAGCAGTGTCACATGGAAAATACAAAGCAAACAATCAAGACAATCAGCTTTGCATCTGGCATTAAGCCAAGCATATGACACCTGTGTTTCCTCAATAAGAGTTCTGGTGAGATAAAAACAATACTGATATGACCAGAAGCTGCAGTGAGGATTAACCAACGAGTTGTTGACTGACCTTGTATTTTACCGAGGAACACTATAATGTGGTTTGAAGCATTTCCACTGAAAAACAGGAATCTTCAGTACCTTCACCATAGGTCGCTCATCTCCTTTTGTGTGATGGCTCTATCTACTGGGACTCAGTGTGTATTACAATACATGTGCCACAACTCTTATCAAATACATGAGCTTTGGATTTCTGTCTGACAATGATTAAGTTACAAATGTTAGTGAGAAAGTAATAATTAGTCATAGGTTTGTCATGAGTCAATAAAGATAAACAAACAACAACACCAACAACAAAGCTGTTGGTAATTTAGCAATGAAGACTCAGCAGTTCTCAATTTACAGCCACAAAATCTGCATTTTTTTTAATTGTTAGCCATTGAATATTTCTCCACTGTAAAAATCTATTATATCTGCAGCTGTAAACAGTGTTTAATGGATTTTTTGGGGCTCTGCAGTTGTTTTCCAAAATGTGTGGCAGTAGGGGCAAAGTGGAGGGTATTTCTATGCAAATTAAGTTCCACTGGCAGTGGCGGACTCGTGAAGTTTGAGGGGCAGAGGTGAAAATAGCAAAAAAGGGCACTTGTCGTATGCCGTGGGGCAGCAGCACGCAAAAAGTCGTCAGGCACTTTACTGCATTTTACCCACCAGAGGGGCCTAGAGAGCATTTTATCATGTTTTTTTCTTTTTTTTCTGCACAGAAATGGCACCCTAGAGGGCACTTAATCACATTTTGTCGTCTGGAAGGGCATCCTAGAGGACACCTCATCATGTCATATCTACCATATGGGCATCCAAGAGGGCACATCTGCTTTTTTTCCCCCTAACATTAGGGCAACGGGGGGTGGGGGGGTGACTGGCCCCCCTGCCCTCATCCCTCTGAGTCCGCCAGTGTCGCTGGTGATTAGCATTGATGTCGCCTACAAAAAAATATTAATCAAAATTCGGAAATGAAAATTCCTTTCAAGTTATAAACTTAATACAAGTAGTTAGTAAACAAACGTCCGTAAGTTATGACTATTGAGAAAGTGTTCTGAAGCATTTTCGTATACGTTCTCAAAACGTCAAACATAATAATAATTAGAATTAGAATTAGAATAAATTCAATGTACAAATGTTAATGTTCCCTCTTACCAATAATATCCGCGTTTACTGCCACATGAATGAAAGAATTTATCTTTAATTTGATTAAAATATTTTCAGTTTGTCATCAAAAGACAACAGCCCTATAAAATTCTGTAGGCTTTGCCTTCTTTAGTCTATATTTCGAGGAACGTGCTGCGCGCAATGACGCACGGGTCAAACAACTTGTGTTTTCTCTAACTTATTAAATCCTCGTGATGATACAACAGGGCGCGCACACAGAGAGGCGAGCTGTTTCACAGATTCCAAACTTGAAGAGTGAAAACTTTTGAAGTAAATTAGAAGAAACGCCCTCCCTTAACTCAACCAAAGACTTTGGGACTTTTGTCAAAGCAAGCTACGAGTACAGCTCGGAAAAATGCGTTAAGGAAATCCAAAGTACAGCGCAGGGACAATACAAAGACAGTCCGATCTCTCGAAAGCGCAGAATTTTTTTTTTTTGCACAAATGTTAGAAAAGAATCAAAGCTTCCAGCCCTCAGAGTTCAGTGGGTAAAATTCTCCAGCCTGACTTACCGTTAACCTGCGAGCAGCCGTTGTAAGCTGCTCATCCTGCGCTGTAAGAATGATCAATCTTTGCTCATCTTGCACTGCAAAAAGTATCGGCACCACCAAGTCACCGAGGCTACTGAGATTTGGAATTTTGTTTTATATAGCCTACATGAACTTTGAACTTTAATTTGTTCCAGGTAAAATGGTTTACTGTTTCCAAAACAGAGCTGCCAGTTAAAGTAATAGGACTTGGTATTACAATCCCTTGTGTCTTGAGTGGGCAGAGGCAGACAGTGGGGTTGTGTCTTTGAGGAAAGATAGGTGAAAGAGTGAAGAGAACAGAACTGGAACACATGACCTGCTATCCAGTCTGCGTTTTAGAAATCTGATCTCTCTCTCTCTCTCTCTTTCTCTCAATTTATCCAAAGATTATTTCACTTTATTTCCTATTAGATTCTTAATTTGAGGAAGGCGTATTATGATTTTAGCTGACTTCAAATGATCACCTTATTTCCACTCTTAATGGGTTTCAATAACAGATTGTCTTTAGGTTTCTAAATTGTATGCCATATGATAATAAATATGCCTATGATACATGGTGCCTCCTACTGCAAATTTCAAATGCAAAATAATTCAAATTTCCAGACAGCAGCTAAAAAGAGACTATTTATCTCACATCACTGGACGTTTTTTATTAGTGTGCTTTAATTTCTCCTTTATTGGTAAGTACCTATAAACCTGGAGAAAATACAGGGAATGGACATTTTTTGCAGTGTGCGTCCATGGTCGCGTCACATGACCCATTAATCTTCTGTGTATTTCCGCGTTCACGACGGCCCAGCTGTCATCAATGACTCTCCATGGGGGTGTGTAGGATTTTACTTAAAGCATCTTTGCTGTTTTCATCACCCTTCCCTCCCGCTGCGGCTCTTGTTTCCTTTCTGAATGAATGAAGCTTTGACCATCTGAGGGTCGCCTGCTCCTCTTCCTCCTCCTCCTCCTCCGCCGCCTCTTATTCTCCATCGAGCCTGTCGTCGACCAGCGCAGCCGAGCTGGGGGGCAATCCGGGGAAGGGGAGCCGCGGCACCGCGCAACGGCCATCGGACGCGCCGCCGCGACGCGGCACCAACATGCTCACCCGGGTCAAGTCCGCCGTGGCCGGGTTCATGGGCGGAATCATGGCCGGGGGCAGTTCCGGCGGAGGGGGCAACACCGGGTCCGAGCTGCCGTTGAAATTCCCGTATATGAGACCTCAGTTCCTTGGACTGTCCGCGGATGAGATCGAGTGCTCCGCGGACCACGTAGCCCGGCCCATCCTCATCCTGAAGGAAACCAGGAGATTACCATGGGCCACCGGATACGCTGAGTAAGTAAAAGGACGGCAGCTGCTGTCAAAGCGGCTCTTGTTGTCTTCCAAGAGCCATTTTAATGTTGACTGAAGCATCTGCGCCTTGTGGAGGCCCAGGTGATCACACAGCAGTGCACCTTCTTCTCAGGTAGAAACAAACAGGCAAGTATGGGAAAGCAGTGACCGGCTGCACCTGTTGTCCCCTCCAGCCATCAGCAGCATGGCTCTGAATCCACGCTGCATCCATTGCACTCTCTCAAGCCTCTGTCACACTTAAAAATTGCGTGCTGCTAGAAAAGGATCACAGCTCAAGCTGGTTTTCACGTGCAAAAGGATGATGCACCTTCTACCAGCAGCATCTGGGTATTCACGTACATAGGCTCTGTGATTGCATGTTAACAGCCTCAGGATAAACTGAGATCGACCAGTTCAAATGCACTAGAGTCTAGACTGTTAACTGGTTTTAAATGCAGCTAAGTGAAGGGCTTGGTGATGCTGACGCCTGTCAGGGCTGCTTCTGTCAGCATCTCCATCACAAGGCAAAGAACCATCTGTGTTCATTGCAACCATGCAACATTCTGTACAGCAGTTAGCACAGGAACTCTTCCTCAGATCGTATGTAAAGGCTTAGAGGGATCCAACACAATGAGGTTTGCCACTGTGCAAGATTAAGTCATCAGAAAATTAACATTAAAACATGAGAAAATGCATTTCAGTCTTTATTTTGTTATTGGAATGAAGGTTTGGTCACTACTCAGTATGCATCCCTTATTTTGAACACAGCAACTTCAAAACAATACACATACACACAGAGAAAAAAACCTACGCCCCAACTCTGGAGACATGATATGATCAGATTTGTTTATCACTTAGGAAAAATGCGGCTCAAAAGCTTTTAAGCTGCTCTTAGTATGAATGGATCAAGAGTTTTTCCTGCTGTATTAGTTTCCACCCTTAATGTATCACAAAGTGTTTGCCTGTCTCCACCCTGATACCAGTGATGTGTGTGAGTATTTTACAAAAGGCCATGCAGAATCTTGGATAGTTATCAGAAGACCTACAACTATAAGTCAACTAATCAATCAGGAGAAAATCAATTGCAAACTTTTATGATCATTGATTAATCGTTTCTATCGTTTTTCAAGGAAGTCAAACATTTACTAGTTCCAGTCTTCTCTGTAAGGATTTGTGGCTTTTCTTTGTCAAAATTTTCCAAATATTTGACACTTTATAGACTAAACATTTAATTGATTAATCATGAAAATAACCATGAAATTAATCAGTAATGAAAGTAACTGTTAGCTGGAGCCCTTGTTCGTAATGCACAAGTCATTAACTAACTGCTAGTTAATGAAGAGCCCCAGAATTCCAAGAAAAAAGTAGAAAAGGAAAAAGACGTACAGGTCTAGGATGCCATAATGTACCATCATAGTATCACTAATACTAATAATAAACCATTGTTTGATAGTTGTTCATATATCTTCGAATTTACCTCCTTTACATCCTCATAAGATAAATATAAGGTAAATGTTCCTACTTAGGTAAAGTTGTGCATTATATTGAGCTAATAGTGGAAAGTAATGATGATGATAGCTACCATACCATTACATGTTATTTCTGTGTCCTACATTGCATATTTCTGACACATTTTTAAATAGTTCTGCTGTGAAATGAAGGTCCTTTTGAACTCGTTCCCATTCTGAATCCTGTAATTTTGTTTCCTCCCAGACACTTGTTATTAGAAATCGCTCAACCATCACTTCTCTCCCACTGAATTATAATAGCATAAAATCTAAAAAGCAAGAGAGATGTGGAAAATATTTAGAGTGGATAATCTATCCCTCAAGCCTGTAAGCACACTAATACCCAATCAATCTGAATAACCAAGCTAAAGTAACAGTTTAATTAAAGTGGCGACAGTGAGTTTGCACGATTTGTGCGTTAATCTGCAATCAGTGATCACGTGTTCATTTCTTTTCTTCTTTCTCTCTCTTTAACACACATACTCATCACACACTGATACCCAGAGCAGGCATGAAGTGTCTCTTTGGGACTGGTGTGGTTAATGAGTTCAGCTCATGTCAGCGTTTATCTGTGATTAAAACCTCCTGTACTGTCATTACAGCAGCCATTTTGCCTCTCTTTTTTGGAATAAGTGCAAATCCAAGACAGTTAAAACAGTTAAAAGTCATGTCAAATCTTTTATCTTGATATATTGCCACCAAACACCTTCCCAAACGTTGGTTAAACCAGTCATAGTTGTGAAAACACAGCAAGCATTTGACGTTGGGCTGTAGAAAGAGCAACAGTCACTATATAAAAAGTATAGAGAGCAATAGTCAGTATGAAAGAGTTTGAACTTTTCTGAAAACAAATACCAGGAACAGAAGCTTTAAATGTGAGCCTGCTGTAAGCGTTTAATTGTAGCGAGTCCAGCTAACTAGCTTGCAACCTAGCAGTAACTCAGCATTAGCCTACTTCTAATTTCAGAGAACTGTTTTTAAAAGCCCTGGTCACAACAGCACATCCAGTATGTTATATTTCCACATTTTGTGGAAGCTGGTCCAGATCCTTCTGTATCAAGTTGAAGCTAAAAGTAGCAGCTTGGCCTTCTTTTTATTTGATTTGGGAAAGTTCCTAGCTGGACCAGTTACCCAAGATAGCAATGTTGTCCGTTAAAACACAGTTTATTCCACATCTTAAAAGCATTTTCTCTTATAATGGTAGTTAATAGAAAAATGTATTTTTGAAAATGACAACAGTAAAGCCTCTAACCTCTGCCTTACTTTCCCAAGTTTGCTTGCTAAGCAGCTAAACAGGTTTTGTTAGCGACAATGAAACAAAAGCTTGATTTTACATTTACATTATCATATTTATAATACATGGACTAATTATGCTGAAATACAAGAATAATGCTGGCACACCTTGTTTCCATGTCTTTCATGTAAGAACTCTGACCTTCGCCCAAGGCTCGTAGCTTTAGCCTCATAAAGTATAGCCTAGGGTAAATTAGTAATATGTGATATTACACATTAGGCTATTGAGTGCTTTTTAACATTTAACTCATTCTGAAATGAGTTTGGTGATATTGGTATATCTGTCATAGACGGCGTTTTCAGCTAACTCATGGAGCTAACTTTAGCCTAATTAGCTAGCTACTTACAGCTGCTAAAATCTGTCAGCAACAGTCATTTCAGTTCCACGAAATTACGGTCACTGGATCGAAATGAGTGGGTGCTTTTGTCTGCAGCTGTATGAAATCAAGGACCCCGTGTTTCAAAAATTACAAACAGCTGTTTCCATTGTTATCATAAATTGCATATGTGACATTTTTGATGTGATGTGCCTTACAACAGTCACATTAGAACTCCATATTGAAGAAGATATCTAAACCCATCCGTTTGTACATTCCTTTCAAAGTCATCCAACTCTTATGTTTTTGTATTTTCTTATCTCAGATATTCAGGTGGCAGTGCAATCCTAACCAAAAGCCTAAAGAAAAAGACACTAAATTTGGACTTTTTCAAAGGCTGCTAGTATTTAGCTTGCAGCCTCTTTTGCTGTTTCTGTTCCTTTGATGTTCCGAGTTAAACAGAGGCAAAGCTATGAACCATTGTGCTTCACCAAATAATTATCTCATCCTTAGGGCCAATGTCTGGCCCAGAATCTATTGCTGAGGGTAGAGAAATAAAGGGGGCATTAGATGTCTGACAATGGAGGGGAAAATTAGGTTTTGTGTCTAATGGGAGGAAAGCTAATTGTTCCGGATGGAACAAAAATTTGATTGGCAGGGAAATGAAATGACTATCAATCTTCCAGTGAATGGTGAAGTGAGGACATTTTCAATGAAAGAATACTTTCTCCCTCAACACCATGAAATAGAGCGACACAGAATGATTCACTATTGATTTAATCTATTAAATGCACTGTAGTGATGAAGGATGAGGATTGGTTTTGCTAATAGTTTTTACGTTTTGCGTTTAAAAGTTCATAAACATGTTTTTTCGTTACACACAGTGAAGTATAAGCAGCAGCACATAATCGCACCCCATACACACAAAGGTCATCACATTGCTATTTGTTAACCGTAGATTACATGAGGCTGACAAATGTTTCCCGCACTTGTGAGTATCAGCAAGCTCAATATTGGTCGGTGCGTCAGAGTGCTTTATGACAGTAATAACTCAGTCAGAGGGCACTTTCTGGTGTGATTACGGGCGCAGTGGTAATGTATTACCTTTGAAAGCAGAGCTGAGTAATCGCAGTGAGGACCAGCCCTGTAGACATGGTCTTTATACTGTGAAAGCACGGTAAATGACACTCTGTAACCAAAGTAGTGCCAGGTTACAGTTCAGGAACTTCCTTGAAACAACACAACTAAGCATGTCAGTCAGAGAGTTAGTAGCACAGCTTTCATCAAACATGTCAATTCTCTGTGCAGATTCTTGACTGTTGCAGCCATTTGGACAGTAGATGTTAAGTGTGAAAATGTGTACAGTGCCAGTTTAAGAGTCTTATACCAAGAAAAAAGTAGATTAGTGTTTTATTTCCATTGTTCCACAATCCCAGCAGAGGCTAATTAACCTTAATAGTCAGAGCTAAGTATGTAGCACAAAATGAAAACAGTGTGATAATCAAAATCAAACATTTAAACAGAAAAATCCAATATAAATATGTGTACATAAATATTTCGTTATAAACACTCATAAAGATGCTATCAATACATGCATGAACTGACACATTTTCGAAGTATCTCTGTCTTTGTCTTTCTTTCTGAAGTTGACAGGCATTTAAGGCAGAGAACCAAGCAATGATGCTGCCTAGCAGAAAACATAGTCTGTGTCTATAAATAGGCCAATTTCCCAACTCTCTCACACACACACACACACACACACAGACACACACACAGACACACAGAGTCACAACAGCCTGCAGTGATGTCTGTCTGATTTACCAGTCTCATTGCAGCTGTCTCCGCGATCTCATTTTTTTCACTGTTTATTGGTTAGTTATTATTGAGCTGATTTTATGACCTTAGAGATAGCCTATTAGGACAGAGGTAACCCAGATAAGCTGTGTGCTAAAGTTCTAATCTTGATATTTTTACTCAGTTGGTCCACATGGAAACTGCGTTATTTTAAATGTCACTGCCACTTTAACAAAATCCTGAGAGTTTCTCAGCCTGGGTTGTAGTCAACAGTGTTGACGTCATGATTATGTTTTTGATATTTTGGGAGGAAATTAAAAGGTTTACCAAATTACATCATCCAAGACCAAGGTCCATATGATTTTTTATCTAGGCGCATCGCAAATACAAGTCTAAGTTATGGGCTGGTAATGCATGCAGTTGTGGCAAACCTTTTTGGTAATTTGGTCAAACGGTGTCACACAGTGGTGAAGAAGAAGGAACTGATAAATACAAGCTATCACAGCCAACTTTAATAATCAGCCAATCAAATCAATCTTTTTTTTTCCTTCTCACAATTAGCAGAGGTTGCTCCTATCTATATAAATAGTGATGTTAAAATTCAACCATGTGTATACTTGAATACGGGGGTCCCCAAACTTTTCCAACTCAAGACCCAAAAGAGAAATTTGGTGTCTTCCAGTGACCCAAACTCACAAAAAAAACCATTACTGACTTACACGTTTATGATTGACTGATAATGAACAGAACAATCCCGAAATTAAAATGTTTATTTACATCATGTAATAATAACGTCACAGCAGTTATCCAGTTGCTAAGTGTAATAAGAAGTTTCTCACCACATAACTAAATATGTTCATAGCTCCTATATGTAAATATTTTATGGACCCAAGGAAGACAAAAGTTATTACACCTGAAAAAGTAATTCTTTACGAGTGCTGCCTTCCTAGCTCAAATATTAGTGTGAAGAAGGAT
>JAQFJA010000015.1:6682835-6692944 GCA_029874485.1 Naso brachycentron
CTGATATCTAAAAGTCTTATCAGAATGAGACAATTTATGATTTTTGAAGTAAAAAACATCAAGAGCAAAAACTTGACTCAGTGTTAAATTTTAACTCTTATTGTTCGTTTCAAACATTGCTTTAAACTTTGCTGATACAGCAGGTGTTCCACCCCCCCCTAGGCATAGTAACACTTTTGGAACACTTTTGAATCTATATGTATTACGGCTGTCAATCGATTAAATATTTATTTGCGATTAATCGTATGATTTCCGTGGTTAACTCACGATTAATCGCAAATTAATCACACTTTCTTTCAGTTTTACATGTACCTTATAGGGATTTTTAAGGAGGTTTTTAAAACTCTTATTTACATGAGAGTGGACAATCATACTCGCTTTATGATTTATTTCTATGCTTAGTCTGTTGTAATCAGGGCATCTGTTGCTCATGTCTGTTTGTGTTGTTGTTATGAGTCTTGTTGACCATTAGTCATAACTGTCATATTATCCAGTAAAGGTAAAACGTAAAGGCAAAGGTACTTTATTGGTCACATATACACAATGTACAGTGAGATTTGTTCTCTTCATTGAACCCAGCCAAAGTGCAGCGGCGAGGGACCAACTCCAGATTCTAAGCCGCTATCTTGGGGTCAAGGGTACTGACTGGAGACAGACCTATATACATGTTTTTGATGGTGGGGGAAACCGGAGCACCGGGAGAAAACCCACGTGAACACGGGGAGAACATGCAAACTCCACATAGAAAGGTCCTGTCCCAGCCCGGAATCGAACCCAGGACCTTCTTGCTATGAGGCGACAGTGCTAACCACTGAGCCGCCGTGTATAATACAGACTACAATATGGTGTCAGAAAACAGAGTTACGGAGTGATTCGAGCGAGGTACAGTGTGCTTGTAATAAGTTGCATATCTTGTATATGTATCTATGTTGGTGGCTGCATCACTTCCTGAATTCCCAAACTACAGGGCGGGCTGAGGGTCAGGACGTGCGAGCAATATGTATGTATATGTATTTACATATACAGTATGTGTGTGTTCTGCATACTGTATACGGATGGTGCTTTACAGGTAAGACAAAACATAAACAATGGTAAACTGCTGACAACGCAGTGCTCTGCTGCAGTGATTTATTGCATTGTGCGTGTGTGTGTACGTACCTGAGTGGAAAATCAACAAGGGAGTCCAGTTTGTCCCTCATGTAACGACTGTAGGAGAAGCGTTTCAGATGGACCACCAGCACTGGTGGCAGAGACCACAGGTCCAGCTTCTTCGTTGCCTGTTGGTGCTGCTTACAGTTCGGACAGTACCTGCAAAACCACATCAGAATTTCACGCAAGCAGATGCAGCTCAAAGTGTGTCGCCACCTGCTTGTATAACTTGTTTGTCTGGACTGAGTGGCGAGTGATTCTCACCATGGGTCCTCTGCTCCCAGTTTTTCCTTTGTGGTGAACAGCTCGATGCAGTCCTTCAGCTTGAAGAAGGTTTTCTTCTGAGGCTTGTACTCCATGCTCTCGTGCTTGTCAAAGTCCTGCTCATGGTCACACACACGCACACACACAAATAGGCAGATGTTAGAAAACTCTCATCATAGCACTGTTATCTCCTGTAGCAGCCTTCTCCCAAAATAGAACAATAACAGTGAAAATGTTATTCTGAAGCAGCCTTATAAGGATTTAATGCCTTCACACTTCAAATGAAATATGGATTAAAAACAGTGACTTCAAATTCAAATCAAAACTATTTTTACTTTGCTTTGGTGCGTGGACAGAGAGCAGCAACTTACACACAGGTTATTTACACACATCTGCTTTGAATATGTGTGGACCAGCAGAGTCATTAAAATTTGAGAGGCAGAAAACAGAGCAGTGCAATGTTTTAATTTTAGTAATAACAAATGTGCTGAGTCATCGCATCCTGCAGTGAGCAGGGCGGAGGATTAACACCTTTCTTAAGGATGCAGTGGCTGCTGCAGGCCTCCAATCTGCAGCATTCTGATTACGAGACGCTCATGTTTGTTACCAGGACTTCCTGCTGCTCCTGTCTGGGTAACAACGCCATTTTTGCATTGTACAGTTTGTGACATTAACTTTACCTCGACGACAGTCTCGTCGAAGTACTTCTGTTTGATCTCTGGTTCCCAGTCCAAGGAGAGATAAGAGCGGTCTGTAAAAGGTGGACACACAGAATATAGATGCACAGATCAGCCAAGTCATCTTCATTTTTACCATTATCATCCAAAATTTGTTATTTCATCCACATATCTGAACGGCCATTTATTCTGGTGCTAACAAAATGATTCATTTACCTTTCTGTGTTATTTCATTATTTGAGGAAAATAAGATCATATATTAACAATGTGGAAAATGTGAACACCTCGTTGCAATTAAACTAGAATTTAAAAAATCTATAACGGTTGATGATGAGACTGAATATAATTTGCTTGAATTTGAGGACATTTTTTTCCCTCTCTCCGGTTCCTACCGCTGAGTCGGAGGTGTCCCTCGTCAAAGCGGATCTGCCTTGTGTCTTCCTTGATGAGGGAGAAGTCCGTTTTCCCCATATTATTGAACTGGAATGTAAAAAGTCTCTTTCTGTTGTGCCCGGCCGTCTGCTGGCCTTTGGTGGAGTTCTGAGGACCGACCACGCCGTTCTCCAGCTCATTGTCCCCTCCTACGGAGTCCTCTGATTGGCTGTTGTCGTTCTCGGAGGGCAGCTCCTGATCCTGACTGGACTCGTCGTCCTGCTCGTCGGTCTCCATCTCGCCTGAGGGACAATAGACGAGGTTTTAAAGCATTTTCAATAACAAATGGCACATCAGAGTCAGACATTTCAAAAGGTCTACAGGTAAAGTGATGTGATTGTAACATGTCCGTGTGTGTGGGTGTTTGCGCACTCACTCGGCGACCCCTCCTCCAGCAGTCCATTAGTGGCGTTACCATTGACAGTGTGTTTGGAAGGCTGCACCTCTTCACAATCCTCCTCATCCTCCTCTACTGAAGATCTAACAAACCGGCTGCAAAGACAAAACGTTTTAATTTTCAAAAAAGACGAGTCTGTTTGAAACGAGCTGAATCACGATTTCCACGGTTCTTCTAATTGCATCTTGATTGCCCTCCAAAGTTACTTGGAGGCCTAAAAAATATATCAGCAAGGCCGGTGTCAACGAAGCACAGAGACAGATGGTCGTACCAGAGGCGAAGGAGCAGCATGTTGTAGAGTTTGTCTTCACTGAGGGTTCTGGGGACGGCGATGAGGAAGGGCTGTCCAAACAGTGGCGTGCTGGTGTGGTTGTAGCCCGACTGTTTGTACTTTTCCCTCAGGTGCACTGGGATCACGACGTGATCTGTATCTTCCACCCTGTTTACTGCCAGCTCGAATCTGCAGAGATGTAAGCAGCAAGAGTCAGTGAAATCCAAATTCCGAAGTATTTATGTCCTTCGTGAATCAAGTGAATTAAATTGGTGGACAGCCAACTGCTGTATGCCTTAAATCTCTGAAGTTACAAAGTCAAAACACTTCATAGATTTATGAACAAAGCCTTCAAACCAATAAGGAATTAAACTGAGTGAAAAACCAGTGAAATTACACCACAAATTAGTTGTAAAACCAGTTTCTATGTTGTAAACCAAGCCAAGAGACTTAAAGTCAGAAATTGGATAACGCCTTATCAAACTTCAGATAACAGATTTGCCTGTCAGCCAAGCTCGACACTCACACATAGATATCATCTCTCTCCATGATGCTGCTGAGGTTTTCGTTGGTGGCAAAGATCCGGTGGAAACGGTGGTTGTAGATGTCGGTGACAATCATCTGAGGGATGCAGAAAATGAATAAATGTTAGACTAATTTTAAGATTTTAGTGTTTGTTTTTAAATCTCTTTAAGGGTCTGCTCCCCAGAATACCTCTGACCTCTTACATATCTCTACCCCCTTTAGGTCTCTGAGGTCGGCTGATCAAACGCGTCTTATCATTCCAAAAACTGGACTGAAAACCAGCGATGACTGCGCCTTTTCTGGAGTAGCCCCTACATTGTGGAATATGATGACCCCTTGCATCAAAATGGCCCCCAGCCTATTTTCAGTCTTTGGCTTTTGATCGATCATGAGAGTTTGGTGGTCTCTTTTCTGTTGTCTTTTATTGTTCCAGGGTTTGGCGGCTGTGTCTTTTATGTTTTTATTGCGTTTCTTTTGTGCTTTTATGTATTGTATGTGTTGTATTTTATGTTTTTTTAAATCATATTTATTTATTTTATTCACTGTGCAGCACTTTGGTAACCTTGTTTGTAAATGTGCTTTGTAAATAAAGTGGATTGGATTGGAAGTGTCGGATGAGTCTTGGAGGTGTAGGCTGAATAAACTGCTATATGTATATCCTAAGGCTATTTAGCACAACAGAATTGCAGTGTGAAGATTTTGGTCGGTCTAATTCAACATGTAGGAGAAAAATTTATTTGAGCTCAATTAACAGGGCTGAAAAGTGTTGATTCATGTGCACCTTCTCTATTTTTAATTCAGTTTTTAAATTTTTCTCTCTTTAGCTCCACAGTCTTCTTTTTATCTCAAGGAACAGAACACAAACAAACTTGCTAGCTAAGCTAAAGGCAACTGGCTATTTTGGTCTGTGCTGTGTGAGGAGAAGTCAGCACTATAGTGTGATGGCTAATGTGAGAGTGAGGTTAGTGCCTGCAGCAGAGCTGACAGTGATGTTTATACCTTCTCAGCAGGAACCCCAGACAGGTTTGAGAGGGAGGTACACAGGTCAGAGATGTAGCCCACCTTTGGCACCGTCAGCTTGTACTGCAATAGAAACAGCACCGTCAAACTCTGCACTCACATGAAATCATAAATCATGGTGCTACACTTCAGGGGCTTCTAAGTGCATGGCATGTTACCTGTGTGGGTTTGGCCAGTGGGTCCAGTCGGACCAGGAAGACCTCCAGTGTGCGCTCCTTCTTCATGGGCAGGGGCAAGGTCAAGTAGCAGAAAGGATCAAAGGTCACAGAGACCTTAGAGCACACAGGACACACTAAGGTGGACTTGAACAGACCATGGAAGATGTCCACAATGATGGAGTCGTTTCTCTTGATGTGGTTCTCCCACGCCTCCTCCGCCACCACCTGAGATAAAATAGAAATAAAGATGTTAAGTCGTATTTCATTTTAAGGACTAAGCACATTTTCTTTCAGAATATGTTCGGCCAGATCAAATTTAAAATCTGTTTTAAACAATTTAAACATTTTTATGCTCATCTCACCTTATCAGGCCTGCCGTTAGCATCCTTCAGCTGGATGTAGGGCTTCTTCCTGATGCGGTTCAAGTCTTCATGAAGGCCGTCAAGGAGAAAGGCCAGCAGCTCATGAGAGTCCTGCTGTTGGTAGCCCGAGAACTGTGGAGCAAAGCGGCCCACTTGGGTCTGGAGGACGCATTGGAGGAGGCACAAAAACAGAGCACATAAATACCACAATGGCTACAGTGGGTGTCACAACAATAGCCCTTTTATAGACCTTTGTTTCCAAAAATGTACAGCGGCAGCGAACCCAACAGACAAAACACTTTAGAGATATTACAGTCTTTTACCTTGAAAGGCCTCGGGGTGACGTAGCTGTATTTGCCCGACCACAGCTGCTTGATAAGCTCTGCGTAGGCTCTGGCAATCTCCCCCTTCATGCCCAGCGGGTTGTCCTCATTCAGCTCGTCCGTGTACTTGTCTTTAAGGAAGTACTCCGTCAGAGGAGGGATATTGCTTAAACACTGAGGGGGCGAAAAAGCATGAGCGAGCAATTATTAACAGAGAATGAATTTCGGCTTTTCATAAGAGCTGTATTTCCAACCTCCATGGCGCCCCTGTCCCGTATTTTAAATTCTTGTTATAATGTCCACATATGTAGACATGGAGCTCAAACTTATCCACATTTCTGCAGCTTCCAGACCTTACGATCATGAGCAAATATTTGAAGACTGGGAAGGAATCAGAATAGTTTCCGTATTTTTCTAAACTGTGCTGAGCTGCTTGAAGGCATGCTGTTACCTGCACCGCAGAGTTCATGAAGCAGGTGTTGCCCAGGTTGGAGAGTCCACAGAGGCCTGAGCGCTCGCTCTGCCTGCTCTGGTCGGAGTAGTCATAACTGTTACTGTAGGGGTGGTAGGACGGTAGACTATAGCTCGAATTCTTCACACTGTGCAAGAAACCAACAAGAGCACAAACAGGGAGGTTATATGAGGTCGGAGAGAGTTTGTTTAACTGCTACAAGCAAAAGACAAGCCCTGCTGCACAAATAAATGTACAGCCTATACATCTATATTAAGTTAAGCAGGTATATTCTATTTCTTTGTAAAGAAAAAGTTGTTAATACACACAACAATACACTGAAAATACCACAAGGCAAACACACAGCTACAGCTTCCACTATCTCCTCTCTGACAAAAAAAGTTTTAAATTAAAAAAAAAAAAATCTAACTACAATCAAAAACTATGAACCCCCCCCCCCACCCACAGAGTCCCTCAGCCTTCCTAGACAATCAGGGAGAGCCCAATGCTCGGCTGAGTGCAGCAATCAGCAGACCTCTGAGAGGGCTGCAAGGCAGTGCTGGTCGTTTCTGGCTCCCACTGGTCAAGGGAAACAGCCGTGATGGTGGCGGAGGCAGTGGCCTCGCAGTTCAGCACACGGTGATGGTCCACCCTCCTGCTGTCCAGCTCCACCGCCTCAGGCCTCAGGCACCACCAGCAACACAGGAGCATGACATCTCAGCCCCGCCCCGGTCCACGCCGGCCCGCATGTCCGCGCAAAACCGAACAACCTGCGGCCTGGATGGGGTTCGGATGCGCCTCGGTTCGGGACCGGCGCATGCAAAGCCTGGATTTTAGAGCAAAGTCCGGCTCCAGTCTCCACTGTTGAGTCCGAATGTCAACTCAGCTCATCCCAGTGCTGCTACAGAAGCAGTTTGGACACGGTCCGAATCAAGTTGAGGCCTGAATGTGACATTCAAGTCCAGCACAGGCCATTAATCAAACCATAGAATGCATCAACACACAAAAACACACTCTTCCTCTTTCTCAGAGCTAACTAAGCAGCTCCCCTCCTCGCTTCTCCCCCCTTCTTCTCTTTTGAGCTCCACCGCCTGTCATCTTGTTATCCTCTCTGCCTCAGATCTCTTTCCCCCTGTCCCGTCCTGTCCTGTCCTCTGTCCCGTCCTCTTCTGCTCCTCCCTCCGGCCTGCCTGCTGCTCTCTGCCGCTCTACGGCTACCGGAAGATATTTATAGTAGCATCAGCAGCAGCGGAGAGGATGCTCAAGACTACTGCTACCGAAGCTAGAGGTGCACAGAGAGAGAGGGAGGGAGGGACAGGCAGAGAGAATAGGGGGGAGGGGCGGACAGTACAAGGGGAGGGGGGGCTGACAGAGGAGAAATGAGATGGGGAAAGAGGGAGCAGCTGATCCACTGCATCCAGCTGAGGCTGCAGTATTCACAGGCCCGGCTCTCATTTAGGATCTTCCTACCCCACCACATTTAGGACAGATAAACACACACATTAAAGCATTCAGTCATGCCAATACACCATTTATCCCCCTTTCTAACACATGTGCAGACTATATACAGCGTACTCTCATACACAGATGTTCACACAGAGCCGACACGTACACACTGACGAAAGTTGCGTCACCAGCACCCAAGCGGACCCTTTCACACTTGCAGACACGGACAGTATAATTTCAGCTAAACACATTTTCTCACTCTCTGTTAAATTACACCCTATGACAACATCAGCACCCCTCTTAAATCTTCAACACTCCCTCTTTCATCCTCTTTAATATGCCATGCCTGTCCCTATGGACTCGTTTAAAGAAGGAGGGAGAGTCTAAATAAATAAACTCAAACTTGAAGAGAGGGTTGGTTTCATCACCGGGGGCCGGTGTGTGTATGAGTGGAGGCTGGCGATGAGAGGAGCGGGAGCAGATGAAATGTATTCTGAAGGTCACTTAGACTGCAGAACGTGTGCATCGCAATGAGCTCAGGGGAGAGGCAAGGTAGAGAGACCAAGAGACAAAGAGGCGGAGAGAGAGGGAGAGAGAACCTGCCTGCCAGCCAGAATCAGGGGACACCGCCTAATGAGACGGTGACACTAACTGCTGTTACGGAGCGTCGCTGTCGAGGCTAAACCGACCAGGCCAAAACCCGCAAAATCCAAAAAGCAAGTGTTATGTAACGCGGCAATACATCATATAATAAAAAAAAAAACGGGGGCCCATGCATAATTTAGAGAAAACGACAGCTCTGGCACTAAAGTGAATCAGGGACACGGGGAGCTGCTGGGAGTGAAGATCCAGTTTCCCCAAGTCACCCACTCTGTGAATTCCACGACCCACCAACACTCTGCAGAAACAAAGATGCACTGCTAACACATATAAAGCAGAGCTGCAAAATCTACACTCCCAACTGTGCAAATGTACAGTAAAGGCAGTGGTAAGGTGAAAAATAATTGGAGCGGTTTTCCTTTCAGTGAGTGTAGGAAGGAAAGGCTCACTTCCACTTCAACACCTTCCTTCTTCGTCATTATTGATTTTTCAGGGTGACTGAGCTCGTGGCTATTATTTCTGCATTCCAACAGTATCCAAACAATGCAATGCAGAGCGTCTGTATCTACAGATGCACACACACACACAGAGACAGAGACACACTCCAGCATGCAGTAAATCACACACAGAAGGTGGAAGGAGGGGGACGTAAAGTCTACTGGACAGCAGAGACAAAAGCTCCGCCCACAGTCGAGCAGTGCTCTCTAGCAGAGGGCCGACAGAGCCGCCAGGTCCCTTTGCTTCAGTGGCGGATCTTTATTTAAGCTACAGGGTAAAGGTTCGGAAAACAGGAACTCAAATTTGAAAGAATGTTGCCTGTAATCTACTGGGAACTTAGCAAGAAATCTAGACTAACTGACTGACATTTGAGATGTTTCCAGTAATTTTGCCATATACACGACACTTAGACAGGAAAAAGACTAACTAAAGGCTTTAGAAAATATAGGTGAGCTCCAGCTGCATGATTAATCACGTATCGATCTTCTTTTTGAGGGATAAACAATGATTTACTTCATTTGTTCAGGAAATGTTGCAAACGTTTTGGGCCTTACAGGCTTCCAAAATTCTTCCCAAACACAGCAAAGTGCTGAAATATTTATTACTGGAAACTAAGATACACGACTAGAGTAAGGCTGCATTCAGATCAACAACTGCACTGTGATAAAACAATGCTAGTGTTGTGTGAGCGTTCCAGTGAGACATGGATTAGGACACAGAATGACCAGTCTGAGGAAGAGACTGGTGTGTTTGAAAGACTTATCAGACACTTGAACACTGAATACCAGTGTATAAAAGAGGACTTTAAACTGTGGAAATGTCATAATGGCAATGAATATTTTATCTTTCACTGAAGCAGTTGCGAGGTTAACACACATGCTCTGACATGCCTCATAATTTACCAGGTTTGTGCACTATTTAGCTGGTCAATCCGATATTTCGTTGGCTATTTTTTCTACATTAGAACCCTCACTGCCAGTAGTGTAGCCTCGTCTGTGCGGTTTGGCCTTTCGTCCACATGCAAACGCCGCTTTCTGTCACCTAAACGGGGCTTTTGATGAACACCTGCCAGGGTGAAGATATTTCAATACCCAGTTACAGTGTTGTGGAGTGGACAGCGTAGAGTTTTTGGCTTGAGGCATCAGATTGTGTTTGATGTCTGACGGCACGTCGTTTCGTCAATTTTTGACATGTTAACACAAAAATGTCCCGTTACTCTTCCACTCTACTGAGGGACAGAGGAGTAAAAATGCGCTACTTGGTCACTGCTGGTACTTGCCAGTGTGATTGTTGTTGGCCTACCACAACCAGTAAATTACTTTACCTTATTCAGGTCACTAATTGGCCAACAAGACTTCCGTGTTGTGGTCATGTCGCCGCCTATTGGCTCAGTGCTACCAGCAGCGCTTAAGAGTAGGGCTGCACGATTTTGAAACAAAAACTAATTACGATTATTCGGACCGATGATCGCGATTGCGATATGACTTGCAACATAAGATGAAATTCTAACTTTTAAAAGAATTACCCTCATTTTCA
>JAQFJA010000015.1:6704053-6714539 GCA_029874485.1 Naso brachycentron
AAATCTGGTGCAGCCATCTTTTTACTCTTTGTGAATAACTAATGTCACTGCACACTGTCCTAATAAACTAATAAACTTAACTAATAAACTAAACTTTTATCACATTACTGCCATGCCTGAAATGTACAGGCACTGCCAAACCCAAAACACTGTAGGGCTGTTTTTTCCCAAGTGTCGCATAACTTTGGTGTATTTAAGTAGATTCTGTGACACTTTATTTTTTTTTTCCCCGCTGTGATCTTTGAGATGGCAAGGGTGCAGCAAGTCAAGGACTGAACCAAAATCCCACGTGCCTTTCCAATAACTATAACCACCTTGGGGCTCATAAGTTGGAGTCTCTCTCTGGGACGGGATAGTAGCCATTTGTAGTTGCAGTGGCTTCTCCCCCAGGAGCAAAGATAGCCAGTAACCTCTCCTGCTCCCTCTTGGTTTTGGGTAAGCTGTCAGATGGTGTGATGAGCAGCTGGATGCGCTGCAGAGAGCCAAACCAGTGTTAAAAGGTTCCAGTCTTGAGTACATTCAAGTCAAGATTAGGTTCAAAGGAGTAAAGGATACAAAGGGTTAAGTCTTACCTCTCTGAGTGTCCCCTGTGTGGTGCTGATCTTGTACACCATCCAAAGCGGGATGCAGACCATGGAGGAGAGGGCAAGCAACCAGCCAATGACATAACCCCACCATGGGTACACATACTCATTGTTGTACTTTAGAGGAGTGTATTTAATGAGGGAGAAGGCAAAGGTACCCTGAAGAGACAAGGACACAGCTATTATTAAGGGAAAGAATGTGCATCTATAATGCATTATAAACATAATCATAATGCATTATAATATGTTATAATGTGCATATAATGCTGTATAATCATAGATATTTAAGCAAGGTTAGGGTTAAGGGTTTGCAACCAGTGGCTCTTGAGCTTCATGGGGGCTCATAATGTGTTTCTGATGTGTTATAATGTGTTACATACTATATGTTCATAATGTTTTAGAATGTGTTATATACCATATGCTCATAATGTGTTATAATGTGTAATATATGTTCATAATGTGTTATAATGTGTTATATGCCATATGCTTATAATGTGTTATAATGTGTTATATACTGTAAGTTCATATTGTGTTATATTGTGTTATATACCGTATGTTCATTATGTGTTATATTGTGTTATATACCGTATGTTCATAATGTGTTATAATGTGTTATATACTGTATGCTCATGATGTGTTATAATGAATTATAGAGACAGACTTCACAGACAGTGTTACCATGAATTTCATTAGATTTCTGGGAAAGAGTAGCTGAGGCTTCAGGTGCAGTTGTTCTGTGTCTTTTTTGGAAAGCCTTTATGCTGCGTAATAAGTTTGTTGATACTCACAATGCACGTGGCAGGGGTGAAGAACAACCAACAGTACTTGATGTACGGTCCTGGGCGGTAGCCAATCATGTCCTCGATGTTGTCATAAAAGTGATCTGCACCTGGAGAAACACAGTAACGACACATCTCTCTTTGCTGCTGCGAAACAGAAATGTCTGCCACTTATTGGGGTAAACACCCAATGCCTGATTAAACCAACATCGGAAAAGCATTGTAAAATGAATAAAAATCTTTTCTGTTTGAGGACAGCTTACCGTAGACCCACGCAATGCATACGGTCTCAAATATGGCCATGAAGAGCAGACACATGCCGCTGGCTGCATAGTAATCAAACAGCTGGAAGACATACATGCCCCCCTACAAAGAGAGAGAGATAAAGCAGTCAGTTGAAACTGTTCTACAATAATAAACCTGCAATACTTAATTCACTGGTATTGACAACGAATTAAATGAACTAAACTGAGTTTAGTTCACTTTATGCTCTACATGTTGAAAATGTACCTCTTTCCACACATAAACCAAAGGAAAATAGAATGGCAAGTAAATAAAATAACATTTATCTGACTTAGCAGGCGTCAATAGAAAGAATAATTTTAGCTCGATATCTGCAATGAAAACTGAAATGACTGTGTTGTCTTTATTCATATATTGTTGCCACAGTCTTACTTTAGAAGTGTCTTAAACATAATTGGAGTTCACCAAACATGAGTTGTAGTGCACCATTCACCTGACATGACCTAGACTGCATTGACTGAATTATTTGTGTCGATTTCTTTTGCACAAATATGATATAGATTGCATTTTAAGCACATATGTTTTTGATCATTTGTAGTTTATAACAGACACTGAATGCTGAAGCCCACAACTACAGACTTGAGGTGTGACTTCAACGAGACTCACCTGAGACAAGTGCCATAAAACCTCGTACTTGTACTTACAAAATGCTGACCTGTTGACACCTCTGCAGAGCATTCATGTTTCCAGCTGTGCAGAGGTGAAACCATGTCAACTATACTGGACTGTATTTCAGCAGAACAAAACATCAAAACCAACAGGTGTGACCCCCACCCCGGCAGCAGCTTAATATGAGTGTATGTGTGTGAAACTCATTTGGTTTAAGTTTCATTGCATAGTGAGTTTCTAAGGGGATACAATGAGGGAAAACACCTAAGAAAGCAAGATTTACGGGGACTAACTGTACAAATGATGGTCATCTTAAAAATACTGCAGTGAAACCCGAGTTTATGTTTGCAGATATTTGCCCCGTGCCTGAATCTGTGTGCGTGTGTGTGTGTGTGGTCGCCAAGTGTGACCCCTACCTCCATCAGCATGATGAGGCCCATAAAGAAGGAGAAGAGGCTGACAGCTAACAGGAAGAGCTCCCTGCGGTGCTTGCGTCGGAACAAAGCGGGGTACATGTCCACGACTGCTGTCACAAGACTCTCCACACACACAAACTGATGGGAGATGTGAGGAAAAGGTAGTTGTTATTTTTCAGCTACAGTGAAGGAAATTTCTCCCATTTATTATAGAATTTTAGAGACAATGGCAAATGTTTCATAACTGCAACGGCAAATAAGAGAAAAACAAAACGAAAAACCTCTTAGTAAAAATTATTTTCTCGTCATTGTCGCATTGATTTTTAAATGTCAAACAGTGTTTGTTTGTATGTTAATCTCTACCTGGCTGTCAAGCCCCAGAAAAACAATCATGATGAAGAAAAGAGCAGCCCACACAGGAGAGAAAGGCATCATGGACACAGCCCGGGGGTAAGCTATGAAGGCCAGGCCCGGACCTACAGAGACGAGTCAAGCAACATAAACTGATCAAATGAAACATTGGCCAAAACATTAATAAACAAATCATTTTTATTCCCCTTGCTCTAAGATTTGAAAGTAGCTGATGCAAGACTCACCAGATTCTGCCACTTCTGAGATGGGAACGTTCTGTTCATAAGACATGAAGCCCAGGATGGAGAAGATGGCAAAGCCTGCCACAAAGCTGGTGCCGCTGTTCAGAAAGCACAGCGAGAGGCAATCCCTGCAAAGGAAGTGACATCATTTAGCTTCAGCATCATACAGGTGATCTCATCAGTCACACCTAATGATGATAAAGATGATGATAAAGATGATTTCTGTTTCAAAATTAGACTTTTTCCATATTATATGTAAACATGCACATATTTACATCACATACCTGTAGCAGTTATTGTTGTATTTGTTGTAGCTTCCCAGAGCCGTCAGCGACCCTAAACAGATGGCGTAGGAGAAGAAGATCTGGGTGCCGGCATCCATCCAAACCTTACACACAGAAAAAATAAAAATAAAAAATAAAATAAAATTATATATATATATATATATATATATGACACATGTTGCACATGTTTAGGTTGATGTATATACACAAACGTGTCCTGCACTGTTTAGATTATCCCGAGGAATTCACATGTTGAGTGTCAGCTTGTATAATCATTGACTGTAGTTGCACAATGGTAAAGTGTTTAAAGCTGGTTATGGAACGTTTTCCTCCACACTGATTAACAAGGCAAGCCTCCATAAATATGGAGAGCGCAGGACCTGTGGACGAATTGCAATATGGATCAAATCGTGCCCATTAAAAAATACATAGATGACCATAAAATACAAAGTAGCAATTTTATTGGGTTTTATGGCAAACTGGCACCCAACTAAGCAGAAATAATATGAAAATTAGCCAAGAGACTCTGTTGAAGCTCTTCTGGTTGGACCATTGCAAGTCTGGGTCAAACAGAGCCGTTTACAAACTCTCATCCTCCCCGAGGGAGAAAGCCTGGTTAGCAGACTGTCTGCAGCTCGGCCCTGGTAGAGCTCGTGTTTACAGTCCCTGTTGGGTCCTGGCCCCGAGTTTGATCCCTGTGGCCCCTGCCTCTTTCATGGAGAGCAGATGGACCCAGCAGAAACTGTGCTCCCCAGCAGAGAACCATAGGACACCCGCACCTGGCGCGCTCTCACCCACGGGGACCACCACATCGCTAAATCTGCTAAAGGCCCTCATTGGGGATTTTGCTTGAATTATGTGATGGTAATTACATCGCCATGATGTAACAAAAATGGAGGCCTTACTCAGTAGATTTCCTGCATTTTGCCTTTAATTTGAAACAGTATGTGTGACGTCCTGGTACCTGTGGGTCCGCCAATCGTCCCAGGTCTGGATAAAGGTAGAACTGGATGCCGATTGCAGCACCAGGCAGGGTGAGGCCTCTGATCAACAGCACAATCAGCATCACATAGGGGAAGGTCGCAGTGAAATAGACCACCTATGCAAACACACACGCAGGGATGTTATACATGCAAAGAAGAAATAAATACCAGATGTCATCCTTAATGAGAAAGGGTCAGATGGTAGGAGGTCTCTCTCACCCACCTTTCCCGTCGATTTCGTCCCCTTCCAGATGCAGAAGTAGCACATGACCCAGGCGATGAACAGGCACAGGGCCAAGTCCCAGTTCAGGGAGCCCATGTGGTCGATGCCTGGGGAAATCCTCAGCGCTCTTCTCCTACAGAGACAGAAAAAGAAAGAGGGAGATCGTGCATCATTGTCATTTTCCGAACAGTGATGAATGACCGGGAAGAGTTAAGGTGGACTAAAGAACTCACTCCCAGAACTCCATCACAGGAGAGGTGGCGTTCAGGTTCATCGATTGATTGTTTGAGGTGTTCCTTCTCTGAAACTCAACACAGTGTTCTGTAGGGAAAAGAGCAAAATGTAGAAATTCTTAAAAGGGTCAGAAACACTAGCGGAACTTGTGATGCTTTTTGAAATACAATCGTCACCTGTGTTCCATGTGTTGTTGCAGGACGACCAGGCCAAGTCCCAGGAGAAGGAGAAAGACAGGTAGAAAATCCCCCAGGCCAGAACAATGATGTAGTAGAAGTTTAACAGAGTCACAATCACCTGGGTGCCGTAGCCAAGACCTGCAGAAATCACATTTTAGTATCCTCACTGAGCTCTGAGGGTTCATACTTCTTCTAAATGTTGTGTAATTTGCCAGGATTCCTCTGTGCACAAACCTTCAAACAAGGGGCTGATTTTTCTCCAGCAGGTGATGCCGCCCTCGCTGGTGTACTGGCCCAGGGCCGTTTCCAGGAAGAAGACAGGAACGCCACACGTGAAGAGGAAGATCAGGTAGGGGATGAGGAACGCGCCTGAGTTGAGAGAGAGAAAATGATCCAAGTTCAGAGCTTCCTTATTCCCTTGGTGGTTTTTGACAATGGTTAACCATCTCCAGGTGTCAGTCGCTGGTACTGTTTGCATGGACTGTACGTTGATTTACGTTTTCTTCTTCTTCCTCTTCAGGCACGCAGTGGCGGAAGAATGCTCAGATCCTTTACTTAAGTAACAGCGCTAATATGACACAGTAAAAATACTACAGCGCAAGTCTGGCAATTAATATTTCACTCAGGCAAAAGTTTTGAAGTATTATCAGAAAAAATAAAAGTATTTAGAGTATTAAAAGTAAAATTATTCACGATCGCAGAAAAATGTAACGTAAAAATCTTTATGGTCTCCCAAAACATCTTGCCAAAGGACTTCAGTTGAATGTTAGTAAGCTGGCTAACACGGGCACATTCATGCTGATGAATGTGTACTGTCCTTATAAATAAAATAAATGAAAAATGAAAAAATGAAATGTCCCCTGTGACTATTATACGACTGTATATTGTTAGATTATTATGACTTGTGCATTCATGTAAAAACAGGGATTAAATTTTGCAGCTGTTTGAGATGGAGCTTATTGTACCAATTTTTCATTACATCTGATGATTACTTTCCTTACAGATAATTTTGCAAATTATTAATTTTTTTTTTTTTGTGCAAAAATTCTGAAAATCTTTTTTTTAAAAAACAAACAAACAAAACATTACAATTACCCAGAGACCAAAATCACACATTCACAATTGTTTTGTCCAACTGAAAGCAAACAATTCATCAATTTAAAAATTAATCAAAATTATTTGGAATAATTGGAGGAAAAACATTTGTTAAGCTGGGAGCATGAAATGCTGCTTGTGCTTTATTTGAAAAAAACTGTTGGGCCATTTAATTTGTAAGAGAACAACATGCAAAAATCTTAAGGTGTGAATAAACTTAGTAAAGTTATCAAATAAATCTTTTTGAGTCCTTTAAATACAATTTATAATCATTTATGTAGATTTGTTCTTGATTGTCCATTCATCATCACTGCACTATGTACGAAAATCTCACTTGGCCCTCTCCCACTTTAAGAAGACAGCAGCACTGGTTACAGTTTATTTTTAAATGTATATATTTTAACTACCCACAACACTTGAAACAGTTTCTGATCCCTTACACGTGCAGTCATCACTTGAGACACAGTGTACAAGTCTATTTTGTTATTCCAAAAGTATCTACAGCTGTTGCAAAAAAAATCATTCTGGTTTAAGGCTCCTTCTAACTGGAACAATTTACCAGTCCATATTCGGTCACTAACATCTCTCCGTTTATTTTTACAGTTAACTTTTTTTCATATGTATATAATAGATCTATAAAGCAATGACTTACTAGTTTATTCTGTGTATTTTTCACTGTCTGTTGTGTTTTTGTTGGATGTTTTTGTTTTTGTTTTTCGTTGTTGTTTTGCTGTTCTCTTTTGTATTATTAAATGTTCTATTTCTATATTCTGTATTTTGAGGAGCCCCTCGAAAATGAGATAATGTATCTCAAGAGGTTATTCCTAACAAAGATAGTAAAAAAAAGTAGAATAATACCCTCTGGAATGTGGTGGCGCAGATGCAGAAATGTGGCAAAAAAACCAACTTAAGTGAATCACAAGTATCACAAATTTGCACTTAAGCAAATGTATTTACCGCTGCTGCACATTGGGGTAAATCGAGCCTGCAGAGGAAACGCATGAGGACGTGGGGTCAAAGGTGAACTTCTTACACAGTTAGAAACGTGTGTCCAGTATAGACTGTCGCTATAACAGTTACAGTCAGTCCACTCAGATATGGACAAATGGCCCCATGTTGAGTCGTCAGTGTTTGAAGGATTCTGCAGAAAGCTGCAAAACTTCGGGAAACTGTCAGCCTCTTGTCTTGAGTCAGTGTTGCAACCACTAAAGATACACACATCTATTTCATAAGAACTATTTCTGGTGAAAGTAAATTATTTTTTTATTTAATTATCAGTGTGTATTCATCACACATCTTTGACGTGCTTGTTTTTCTGCCTCCACCTCAATACGTTGTTTCTATTCGCATCAGATTGCTTTTGAAATTGTGGATTTCAACCAGTGGGTTGGAACAAACCTCTAATTCAAAAGGGAAGTGAGCAGAATTGAAGAACCATGCAAAGTAGTTTAGTATTTAATGTTGTGTCGTAACTTTGGATTAAAAACAAGCACTAAAACGTTTGAAGAGCTGCAGGAAGATATGAGGGAGAGTTCTCCTCTCTTTAGCTGCAGACCTGAGCCACTGCCACTCTCATTCGCCTCTTGTGCTCGACATCCCGCCGGGCTGTCCGAGGATGTTTGCCGTGCTCAGATTTCCGCCTCTTTGCGGGGACAGCTGCTGTGAGCAAGGAGCAACAACAGCTGCTTGACCCTGGCCGGCCCTGAACCCTGACCCTGCCACCCCATGGAGGGAGGAGGAGGGACGTCCAGTTTAGCAGCTACACAAGCATGTCCACTAACAAACGGGGTAAATATTTTCGGGGGCTGGGTCTTGGTTAATTGAGAGTCTTTGAAAAGGCCTGATTTTATTTCTTTCACCTGAGTTCAAGTGAGCATAATTAAGAAAGTGATACCTAACAGCATTCGTGTTACTAATAATGCATAAACTCGCACTAGAGTCGAATTTAAGTCTTTAACCCTGGCACAAATCTTGGTATTTTAAGTTTTAGTTACACCTTCATTTGGAAGTGTAAAACTGCTCCATCCATCTGCTTCATCTTCCACTCACCTCCTCCGTTCTTGTAGCAGAGGTAAGGGAAGCGCCACATGTTGCCCAGGCCGATGATGGAGCCAGCGACCGACAGAATAAACTCGATCTTGTTGCTCCACTGGCCCCGCTCCTCCATCTTCTCCTCGGAGGGAGGCAGCAGGTCCTTGGCTGGGCTGGTGCCATTAGGAAGGCCTGTTTTGGCAGCGTCTCCTGCAGAGCAGACAGACAGAGGAGAGAGGTGGATGCAGCAGGTTATAGAAGCCAGTTAGTGTTGGTTGTTGGATACATTGGAGTTGTTTTTCTGTGCACACATAACATTTATGATTAGTTAAAGTCAGGCTTCAAAGTCACCATGCACAGCAGGCATCAGTGGAGCAAAGCAGTTTTAATTTGCACCCGTAATATCTGAATGTTTTCAACTGTTTAAATAGAAAAGAGAAACAGATTTACCTGAAAACACAAAATAGCTTGTAGAATTCAGCTTGTATAATTAAAAACTGCATCAATTTTATTGAAGTGCAACGCAATCATAAACAAACAAACAAAAAGAAAGCGCTCATATGAACTTAAATCTCTGTGAAAAGACTGGCATTCATAGTTTACCTTTCATCGCGGTGCCACTTGACCCTCTGTGTCTAAGTGTCGTCTCAAGGCTGAAGCCGTCTCTGGAGATTTATCTGAAAATGCTCAGGTTTTAGTATTTAACATGAACGGCAAGAGGGGCGGGGGTTTGTAATGCTAAACTTAGGCCAGCCTCCACGTTCTTTCCCTTTCTTCTGCCCCCTTCAGAGCAAAGTACATCACCTACCATGACTCCTCAGTTAAAATAAGGTGCAACAGGAGAGTCCAGCAAGATGTCAGCACCATGAGTATTGTCAGTTTCTGCTAATGTGGAAAATTCTAGAAAAATGCTTAGGTTATGTACATTGACTCCTGTGAAAAAGCATAGACGGATACATTTTAAATCGAGAGAATCATCCAAATAACTACATTTAGATTTTAGGTTCACAGTTGAAATCAATCAGGAGTTGAAGTATCTTCTTAGGTTCCTTGATGGAAGCAGAAGATCCACACATTATGCTCACACGTTGATATGAAATTGTGAAAATCTTAGGAGAAATTTTGGGGTCAGACTGTGCAATAACTAAGAAATCTTCCAGCTTATGAAAGGAAAAACTGTCAGTGTGGTAAATAAGTAGCATATGGCTGATGGATGGAGGCAGATAAATGCATCTTGTGTTGTTAAACTAGAAGAAATTCACAGAGACAACCTGTAAGCAATTCTGCGATTCTGTTACGAAGTGACGATTATGAAAGGTTCTTATGAGTCATTTCAGTCATAACTCTGAGAGTCGACACAACAAACAGCAGGCGATGAAGATGTAGTGGCGTGGGATGACGGAGCAGACGTTATGTAATCTATTATGTGCCATTACGGTTCATTTTGTTGATGCCTCGCAGCCCCTTGCGCTCGCATATTTCTACCCGTGCCGGGCAGAGCGGTGACAGAGGGGAGTCAGAAAAGCAGACGAGGTCAGTTTACACCGGATTTGACTTGGCTGAGTTAGGAGGTGGATATCAGCACAGCCCCCCGACCCACAACGCTCCCCTCCCCTCTTTCTCCAGCAAATTCAGATATTCATGTGCAAATTGTTTTCTTCCAGCCTACAAACTGAGGCACCGTGCTGAAAAATGAAGGATCAGAAACAGGTGGAGGAGACAAGGTAGTGTTTAGAAATTCATGCATATGGATGAAACGGTGGAATTTTCCCTGCTTGTGATTGTGGTGATACATGTAACAGACTTCAGCAGGCAGGCAGGCAGGCTCCAGAACGTGCTTCAACATCTCCCCTCTAATTGGGCTTAATGAGTAACACAGGAAATGTGAAGCTTAACTTGCCACATGAAATCAATCAACCTCTCAATGACGCCGCTGTAAGTCACTGTGGAGCGCCGGGGATGATTGGTGGGTCAAATTCTGACATTTCAACCATAGACACAAAAATTCTCTAAAATCAGACTTACATAAACTTTAATTTTTGCTTGATTTTGGCTGCAAGAATTTTGAAAGAATGGCATTTTTTTTGATAGAAATTTGGTAACACTTTCTGTGAAGCCTCTCTACGATGCATTATAACATATTATGAACATATGTAACACATGAACTAGGGCC
>JAQFJA010000015.1:6714639-6727500 GCA_029874485.1 Naso brachycentron
GCTGCAAGAATTTTGAAAGAATGGCATTTTTTTTAATAGAAATTTGGTAACACTTTCTGTGAAGCCTCTCTACGATGCATTTTAACATATTATGAACATATGTAACACATGAACTAGGGCCCAACCGATATATCGGTTTGCCAATATCTGAGAGAGCAAAAAAACATCACATTATCAATCATTTGACTAGCAATAGTTTATTAAAGGTGAGAAAACAAAACAAAAAAAGCCACATTTCATTTTTTTTAATTGCTTAAAAGTATGTACATTATAAATAATTCCACTACAGTACAACCATTTTTGTTTCCTAGTCTGGAGTCCTACACATGGAGATGTTACGGTCTGAGGAGCCGAGCGGAGGACAGAGGGGAGCGGTTCAGGACGTCCAGTAAATCACAACTGGGGACATTTCTGTTTATTTGTCTGTTTGCACTGAACACAACAGCTGGAGTTAAGTGGGTGTTTGTCTGACTGTGCGGAAGTGTACTGATGACTTGTTACTGTTCAGGGGAGGACCGGCAAGTAGCTGCTGGATGTTTCTAGACTAAAACCGCTGTACGAGGACAAAGTCTTGGCCGTGCACTGACAACCTTTTTGTCAGGTCTCAGTGCTCGGAGAGAGCGCATGTCATTGCTGAAGCCACACGGTGACAGTAGGACTCTTTTCCGTCTTCCAGATGCAGGTTATCTTTTTTTTCTTGTGCTCTATAATCCAGGAAATTACACAATTGTCCTTCTTCTTCCCAGCTCACTCTTAAATGGCCACCCCATCCCTCGGAGTCTGTACAGTCTTTCAGGTTTAGAGGTTGAAACACTAGGCTGGATATAGGATCTGTGTTATGCTCATTGTGTGAGGTACAGTATTCAAACTCAGTCCTGGGCTGATTGTTTAGCGCTAACTGCCCGGCTGAGGCTCTTGCTGCTGCTGCTGTGAAGCTGATGGGTTGAGATGAGAGGCAGAGGGCGCGTGAGACCACGAGGCCACAGCTGACGACGACGGCAGACTCTGCGCGCCGCCGCACATCTGCGTCCCCATCGCTACGACGCTCTCCTCCGCCGCCTCCTCCATGGTCATCCCTCCGCCTCCTCCCCCGCTCACCCCGGCGGCCTTGCGCGAGCAGTCCATGCAGATGTAGTCTTCGTTCTCGGCCATCTCGCACGACACGCCCACGCACACCTGGTGGAACCACTCGTCGCAGCCGCCGTCGCACTGCACCCAGTCCACCTGGAAATACACAGAGGCAGGTGATGCATGCATGTGAGTGAGAAAACAGAGAACATTGCTTAAAATTAATGCTTAAAAAAATGTGGCAATGGGTTGTTAGACAAAGCCAAAAAAAAACCTCCAGAGAAACATCATTCATGTGTAATTTTTAACTGCACATTACAGCTGCAAGTCACACACTGTTTGATTGATCTAATGTGCAGAAAAAGAGCCAAAACAAACTCAGCCAAACACTGACAGCCTGTAGACGATCCTGTATTGTGTTTTACACACAACTCAGCATTGTCAGCTATTTTACTGTGGGGAATGAAATCATACTTGGCACACTCCACGTTTCAATTCATTCTCCTCTGCTTTTCATCTGAATTTCCTCCTTTGATTGACATAATCTTTATAAAGCAAAACAATGGCATTATTGTACGTGTACATGAGAATAAGACTGGTGTTAAAAAACTGCACAAGCAGCATTTAAACCTCCTGAAAAACAGCAAATTTTAGTAAGTAGATAAATACATTCAGAAATGGGGTTTGAAAGTGTTGAGCTATTAGGAGCAACATTTTATGTCATGAAACTATCTATCTATATATCTATACTTCTATTCATTTTACTATTCAAGGTGATCCTTGGTGAGGGGTTAGCTCCCAGCATGCATTGGGCTGGAGGACAGGTACACTCTGGACAAGTTGCCAGTCTATCAAAGGGTTAACACTATTAAAAACATAAAAAATTTTGACTCACATTTAAACCTATGGGCAATTTAAGTTGTCCAGTTGTCATGGTTTTTCATTTACACAAACACAATACACTCACACACACAAATACACACAGTAAACCACGTGTGTGTCCTGGATTAAACAGTGATTGGATACAAAATCTCAATTTTTTTTGATTGTGTCACCATCCTGACTGACCGGTGCAGTTGGAAAAGTTCACAGCAGCACCTTCATAATTTCAACATCTTAACTCCTCCCACGGAGCTGCAATGCCTACCAGTTCCTCAGCCCTGATTGGCTGCAGCAGAGGGAGACTGGAAACTGGTTAACTTGACGGACAGTCTGCAGTGCTGTCTCTGAGAAGGACCACATCGGTGCGTCCTGTTAATACGTTATGTGTAACTCTCCTTAAGGTGTTCCAGTGCTGTTTTCAGCTGTTGATATTCAATAAAGTTGCATGATGTTCATTTTGAGAAGTGTTCGTTATTAACTCAGCAAACAAAAAACCCGGTTGCCTGGATCGCCATCGTTCTGTGATGAAAGCGACAACCAGAACTGACCGCCTCTGTCAGCGCGGCTGTGATGTTAGTGAGGCAGGTGTTTACAGTCCAACTGACGGACTGTAAACATCAACAGCATTGACACAAGGCATCATCTTTTCATGGCGTAAGATTGTGCATTTATAAGATTTACATTATACTTTGATGATGGGATGGCTGGTGAGAGAAGTAATCCCTCTTTACATCTTTAGGGACAGTTTTATTTCATTAGGCCTCTGAATAAAGAGTGAACTTGCATGAATATCATCTGATCATGTTGGATGCACTCTTTCTCTAAAGGCCTTGGGTCCAAATTTTAATACATTTAATACACAATTCTCACAAACTACAACTCTGATTTGTTTTTATTCTTTTTGTCTTTGTATTTAGAAATGCATCTAATGCTGTTTGCCCCTTTTTTATTACTCATGTTTTTGAATTTTTCTTTCTATTTTTCAGCCCTGTGTTGTGTGCTCTCTCTTAGTAAAGCACTTTGGTCAACGATTGTTTGTTCTTTTTAAATGTCTCCTGAAAGTAAACTTGACTTGACAAACATCAGCCCCATGTATAAATGCCTTTTTATTACATATCTGCATGAAAGTTTGATTTAAGATAAAAATCTGTGCTCTATGATTGTCAGGTCTAAATGTTAATGTCATTGAGTACAAGGGTGAGATGTCAGCATGACATCTCACAAAGCTGCAAAGATTAATTATTACTTCAATGCTTTGACTTTTTATTTTAAAAATTCATCAAATCATTTGAGTTGGTCGACACATTAGGAGGTACAGTGTGTTTTTGGTTTGGGGGGGGGGGGGGTTTTGGCAAAACGGAATAATTATAAGTGGGATTTATGCTGTCTTCACTTATTGCAGAGGAGCACAGAGAGCTGATACAGAACTTCATTACATGGTGCAAATATCATCTGAGGCTCAATCTTACCAAAACCAATGAGCTTGTGTTGTACTACAAAGCTTCAAAAATGAATACTGTCGCATAGAAGGTATTAATTCGAAATCTGGACGCTTCATTCACATCTTCTACCAGAAGCAGAGATCTAAAAAAATTCACATGGAAGACACCTAAGATTATTGTAAGCAATTTCCACCAGTTCATCCTTGAGTCCGAGTAGATTTTTTTGCGCCAAGTTTGAGGAAATTTCCTTACGATGTTCCTGATATTACTTTCACAAGAATGGGATGTTCAGTTGGAACATCCAAAAACATAATTCCTCTGGCTTCTCCACTGAAAGGATTTGCTACTGTTCTCTGCTTGATAACATTGTAAGCTGAATGGTTGTTACACTGTTCATGGAACAAAAGAGGCTGTCTGTAGACATTACCCTTGCCTCTATATTTTATTTAGGGCTCTTCTAATCTTTGGACTACTTAAAGGGCTTTTAAAACACGAGTCGAGATTCACCCATTCGCACAGACAGTCACACACTAATGGCAGGTACAAAGGGCCAATCGGGAACTCCTACACAAACATTCATATGCCAGTGGGGCAGTTTCAGGAGCCATTTGGGGTTCAAGGACACTTGCAGACTGGAGGGGCCAGGGATCGAACCACTGACCTTCCAATTAGTAGACAACCTGCTCTACTTCCTGTGCTACAGCTTCCCACAACTAATAATGGATTTATTTTAAGGCAAATTTATGCTTCGTCACTTGACAGGAATGAAAGAGTAGAGCAACATTTTCTATTTATGATTCGGCAAAAGCTTTTAAGTGTCTCCGTGGTAACCACATTTGACACCAACCTGGGAATATCAACAAGGAAGTACAGGTAAACTATCTCCATAGTGACATTAACACTAACCAATCACATTACTTGACAAAAAAAAAACGGCGATTTCCGTGACATAACAAATCTCTCCAGGTACGTGACATGAAATCAAAGTGTGGAGCGACACTTTTCTGTTCAAATTACATCATTTTTGTAAAGCGACTAGACAAAAACAGGCCTTTTCTCTTTTTTTAAAAGACCAAATGACTTATAGAGAAACAATAATGGCAGACTACTCATATATAACACTTAGCTGAAGCAGTTCCTAAGTCAAAGGGACGTTATTAAGTTGACACTTTCATTATGTGAAAATTTCCCTCTGTCAATATTACATGTGTGAGATAAATGTGACATTACTTTTGTCCCTGTTCATAATAAATACAAGCCTTTAAAATAATATTTTTGATATCATTTTTAAAACATAGAGACCTTTGAGTTTTCCACATGTGCAAGTCACATGGTTGCCTTTGACCTCTGTCAATTGCTAAACTGCGACTGTGTTTATCAATCATCTATGAGTCACCCCTTGTGCCTCTTTGACTGCAGGACACACCACTTGACAGCACACATATTTGACTTACACTGTGACTCATATTTGTGGGAAAAGAAACATTTCAAAACCAAACCAAAACTGTCTTTTTCACACATACTGTAGAGGCCACCGCCATCATAAATCCTCACCTTGTCTTTACAGGGTCTCTGACAGTTCTTGGCTGCACACACAGCGTTCTCATCGTTGGAGTCCTCGGCTCCGGACCAGTCATACTTGGAGGGAATATCGAGAATCTTCTTCTCCTTCCTTTTCTCCAGTCCCTCCCTGATGGCCTCTGCTTTAGCCGCTGCCTTCTCCTTTCTCTTCCTCTCTTTCTCCTCTTTTGCTAACCGTTTTGCCAGCTGCTTCATCTCTCGGTTCTTCTCCAGGTTGAGTTTGAGTTTCTTCTTCTTGGGTTTGCCCCCAAGACCTAGTTCCAGACCCACCCTTTTCAGCTCTTTGGACTTGGCCGGTCGCATGTCGCCCATTGCCGCAGCTCCACTGGCGGCGGCGGCGGCCATCAACATGTGGTGGTGCTCGGCTCTTTCTAACTTTCGTTTCCGCTTCTTCTCTGAATCTTTCAGCTTGATCTTCAGTGGCTTCTCCATCAGAGAGTCATCGGGCTGTAAAAAAGGAACGAAAGGTTAAATAAGGATGATTTCAAGGCAAGGATGCTTCTTCCCTACTCTGTCGCCATGCATCCACTCACTAAATCAGAACCAACTAGAACAACTGATTCAAACCCAAAACCAGTCGAGCATTTGGGGTCCAGCTGTGCAGTCAGGTTGCATAATGGATGACCTCCCTACCTCCATGACCTGCAGGAATCTCTCCTCAGAGGGGGGGTGCGTGGCCTGAAGGATCCTCCAGATGTGCTGGGTCTCATCCAGGGACACCTCCAGCAGGTCTCCCAGCATCATCAGCTCCTCCAGCTGGGCTTTAGCCTGCTGAGACAGCTCAAGCACTGGTGGCTCCAGGCTGCGAGGTACCAGGGGCGTCTTCCTGGGCTGCTTTCTGGGCGTGCCAACGTCTAAAATGCAAATATTTTCAACGTGAGATAATGAGCACATTTATTAAATGGACTCTTTTAAGAGACTGTTATTTTATATGGGATTACAACTTTCAAAATAGCAGCTGTCTTTGGGTCATTTGTGCATAAAATCTACAGGGGATGATTTTTAAGCAAACTCAAAGCAGCTGGCATAATCTCAGTAAATAACTTTGGCCTTACTTTGCACACAGGACTTGGAGGCCGAGGAGTAGGCGTGCTCGGCACAGAAGGAAGGCGTGGCAGCCGGCCACATGTGACTGACCACCTCCTCAGACTTGACAGGAATCTCCTCATCGCAGAACAGGTAGGGTTTCACCTCCCCTGGGTCCTGCAACAAAAACAGACGCCAGCAGGACAGGATTAGAAAAAAGTTCCTGCTCCCTCACATGCCGGACAACATTAGTTGTTACTGCATCACATACTTTCATGTCATAACCATAAGTTTCCCTGATGTCCTCGTCTGAGTCCGTCTCCTCATCATCATAATCCACAGACTGGCGAGGTGACGTGGCTCTGCTGAAACCTGACTGCTGAAAAGTCTGGATGTGTCCCTGAGGAAGGAAAGAACACCCCCACACACACACACACACACATTAAATGTCTCTAAAGTGGGGCTAGAATCTAAAATGAATGTTTTTTCAATGGGCTTTTATTGTGTGTTGCCATATTTAATGGCATCAACATCCTTAAAAAAATCCTTTAATGAAATCCTCAATTTGAATAATGATGAGTTTCATCGACTGATTAGTCTGCCTTTTTTTTTTATAAATCCACCTCATTTATTGGATATAACCTGTCAGTTTTAACAACATTATTACATATAAATATACCAGAAATTGTACAGATCCAGAGATCTGATACAGCCGTCTCTATCTGTAGACACCACTGTGCAGTCTTGCTCAATTACCCACCCTTAGTACAATCTGATTGGTTACACATCATGAGTTAAAGCCTATAAACACTGAAAGTTACGGTGCCAGAGAGAACTTGAGAAGGCTGTGATTTTGTTTAACTGGATACTTTGCCACTAATCATGTGGATAGTTTTAAAGGTCTACAGTATGTATGTACTCCTTTTAAAAATCTACCTCCTTCAGTTCATTAAAATAATCAAAATAAAGCAGTTTTTTCTAACAGCAGGATACCAAAATGCTTATGTGTTGTTTTATTACATCATTTAAAAACCCTGAAATAAAAAAAGCAAAAAACATTTCCTAACATTTTTAAAAAGCGTGAATAAACAATGCCTACAAAAACCTGTACACTGTTTTTCACTTTTTACAAAACGTATAAAGTGAATTCAGTCTGCTTGAATAGGATTGTCTTCTGTCACATACAACTCACTGCGTTTTTTCACAGTTTAGACTTTCAATCCAACCTTGTGGTCTATTTCATGTTAACACATTAGTGCCCTCTTCTGGTGTGTTTGACACTTACATCCAAAGCAACAGGAGGAGCCCAAGAACAACAATCACCCCCTCAAAACAGAATTTCCAGAGTCTTAATAATGCTGTACTGTATATAACTGTATGTAACTGCAGAAAAGAAACTGCAACTATCTAAAATTGATGTGATATGAAAGTCTGAAGTACCTGCAGGTCAGGGTTTGCAGCAGCTTTCTGCAGCTCGGCATTGATGATCTTCTCAGTTTTCTCTCTTGCAGCCTGCTCCACCATGCGCTGGCTCAGCACCGACAGCTTCGCCAGGGCCGAGGACAGCTCCTCTGTGGCCAGAGCCTGACGCGCTCGGTCCTGGCGCAACAATCAAACCAGTGTGGGGATGGGTATTAAAAGGGGATCAAAAAGAAGCCATGCAAATGTAGTGTGTGAAGTAATGTTATGCCTCTGCTAACCTGCCAACTCATTGCTCTCTCTGTCAAACACTGCAGGGCTTCTCCTTCAGGCAGGCGCACCGGCAGCTTCTGCAGCGACACCAACAGCGACAGGATGGTCTCTAACCTCGGCCTTCTCGACCGCTGACACAGCGGACAGAGGAACTTGGAGTCTTTGCTGTTGTTCTGCCATCCCACGCCGAGCTTCTTCTGAGATACCGTCTTGGGCAGCGGCACACACGCCCCGTGGAACCAGTCCTTACAAAGCTCGCACTGCAACATGAAGCCGCTGGCCGTCTTTCGACACAGGCAGAACTTGACCTCCTCAATGCGGTCGGCCATGGCCATCTTGGCTAAATTGGCAGCACGGAGTGAGTGGATGGATTCCACCTCTTTCTGCTCTTTGGCTTTGAAGGCTGCTACAACAGTGGAAGGATCTCGCACCTCTTCGAGACTCTCCTCCAGGTCGCTCAGGGCGTCAGGGTCAAAGCCTCCTCTCTCCTTCTCCATGAGCTCCTTTACACGTTTCCTTTTGCTCTTGCTGTTGCCGTAGACCCCGATGTCTACACGGGGGCTGAGGACCTGAAGGCAAACAGGGTAGCAACAAAAACTTTTTATTCTGTTCACAGTATTTAGTAATTGACTCTGTGTATGTGATACTACAACTGCACAACACTTATACTGCATTTATGTGCTTGTAAGTACCTAAACAAAGAAAAATGTTTCCAGTCGTAACCAGACTTTTAACATTTATACCTCTAAGAGGTAAACATCAAATCAACTTTTACACGATGGCCCACCTGGAGCAGAGTGTACGTCGAGTTCTTCTTGAGGAAGGTGCGGGCTGTCCTCTCTCTCCAGGCTCTGGCCGCAGCCACCTGCGACTCAACCTGGGCCAGTGGATCAAGCCGGACAGGGATGGAGCGACCCCTGGCCAGCAGGCTCTCCAGCTGCTCCAAGTAAGCATAGCTACTGCCGCTCTGCATGAGGCGGATACACAAAAGGAGAGACGTTAGAGTTAGTTTGGCAAAAAAAAGTTGTTAGAAGTGATGAGAGGTTAAGTCTTGTTCAAAGATCTTCATTAGGACATGTGGCTTTAGATGTGGGTTGGTGATCGAATGATGTACAAGCAGAAAGTACCTGAATAGCTTCCACTTTAGCTGTCCACTCCTTGGCCTTCTGTAAGGCCTCTCGGAGAGCCAGAATATTAGGTAAGTATGCTGGGATGTTCCTAGCTTCCAGCACGATGCTCTCCAAGGTCACCATGCTGTGTCGAGGCCTGGGGTTGAAGCAGGAAAAAAGGGGATGGGATCACTTACATGCACTTTAATACAGTTTGTTAAATGACAAACAGCACTGCAGGAAAATTGTAAACATCCCCATGAAGTCGCTGCAAAATGTGTTTGTATGCATTGGTGTACATGCAACCTTACCTAGCCTGCAGACAGGCCCTGGCCTTATCTTCCCATCTCTCTGAGACAGTGAGGATCTCTTGCAGTTCGGCCATGGCCTTCTCCACAGCGTGGTGCGGCGCCAGGCCCACCCCAGAATCTATCAGCCTCTTCATCAGCTCCAGGGTGACGCGATGAGGCTCAGCCAGGGTGACACGCACCTGGGACATGACGAGGGCAGCAGACATTATATGAAGCTAAAATGACAACAACTTTGACAGATGACACAGTCAGGTTATGGGAGTTTTAAGAGCCCACCTCATCGAGCCAGCGCGCCTGCTGGAGCTCCTGTTTCAGTCGAGGCAGCTCTGGCAGCTCGACATCCAGGCCACTACCCAGATCCAACAGCGCCTGCAGCTTGGAGGAATCAGGCATCTCGTCTGACAATGCCACCTGGGCTCGTTCGTGGAAGTCCTCCACATTCTCCAGTAACTCCTGGCAGTAAAAAAAAAAAAAAGGATAAAATGTCAAGAAGTTTTAGCACTTGTTCAATAGTATTGATCATGTGAAGGAAGGAAGAAGGAAAACAACGAGAAATGAAGGTGTAAACTGCATTTCATTGAACAGGAATAGAGGGGACTCACTTTGACTTGTCGGGCCTGGCTGATGATACAGGGCAGCCTGAACAGTTGATCCACGAAGGCCTTGAGCTCATCCACTGTGAGTTTTGTGCGGTTACGACTGCTCTCAGAACGCAGACGACTGCTGCAGAAAGTTATTGACAGTTTAAAAGGTTACTGCAGATACAGCACTGAATCACAAATGGGAAAAAACATGTTTGAGTGTGTGTACAACGCTGGACAAACAGTGCCCGAGATTCTGTTATGGTGTATTCGTGTCCACTGACCTATGCCTCTGTTTGCGGCTGAGCAGCAGCTGAGCTACAGAGGAACACGTCTCCGCCTCTTTGACCATCTCTCTCAGGCGACGGAACAAAGCTTTCTCCGGATACTTCCTGTCCTCCGCGTCCTCCAGCAAAACCTTGAGCTCAATAAGATCTATGAGACACAAAACCATCATGAAATACACTAAAGGAAGACACTGCCATTTGTTTTTGAGCAACATAAAGAGATTTTGTAGTAGTACTAGAGTAAAAAACCTTTCTTGTTTTTCTGGTCAGCAGCCAAAGCTTCAGTGACCCTCTTCGACCAGGTGTCGTAAGACTGTGCGCGTGTCTTGACGCCGTACAGCATGGAGGGAAACTCCTCCAGATCGTAGCGATACCTGACATAAAAAGTGCAGATACATACTTGAGAATTTGGTGTATGAGGTCAAGTAAATGTTGAGCAATGTATGGTAATCCAAGCGTGAAAAACCCTTACAGGTTTTAGATTAAAGCCATTAAAAATTATATTTCTTGACTTCTTACTGTACATATTTTTCTTGTAGCAAAAAGAAAAAAAAAGATCTCTCACCGAAGACACTTGCTGCCGTGTGGACAGTCGCAGAGATCTGCTGCATGGTGGAGACAGACCAGCCGGTCGGGGCTGCAGGAGCAGGTCAGTGCAGACAGGAAGCAGGTTGTCTTACATTTGTAACACTGGCGCTCATCGTCAGGTAAAAGTTCAAACACTTCCTGCTCTGAAGACAGCACCCCCTGTAGACGGAGTAGAGGAACAGAAAAGTGATGATGCCATCCCTAAATACACTATGAAAATGTAACTCATAGACACACAACAAGTGCTACTTTTGTGAATCATATTAAGCTACAGGTAAGAGGCGGATTCAAACCAGATTATCATCGCTCCACCACAACTTCTATATGCAAGAAAAACCGAACAAATCTCTAAGAAAAGGCACTCACAAGTTCTTGGACCCCCTGTCTGAGTTTTGTCTCCTCCTCCATCATTTCTCCCATTTCCTTAAAGACTGCAGCCGCCAGTTCCACATCGAGACTCTCCGGATCAGCGGCCATCTTGCACAGCAGCTCCTCGTGGGAGAAGACACAGTAGCGGTGGAGTCGTCGGTAATGGGCGACACACTGACGACCCATGGGTAACTAGGGAAGGGCACGTGTGAAATATAAACACCCACATTCAACTTGTTCTGTTGTGTTTTTTTTTTTTTTTTTTTAAATGGCAGAGGAATTGGCTCTTCCTTTACCCAGTCGGCGGTGCAGAAGTTAACAGCCTCTGCGAAGTTGTAGCCCTGGTTGAAGCCGCTGTGATAGGCCCTGGGGAAGGTCACCACAAACTCCCCTGCACACTGATTGGTCCTGTAAACCTGGGGGGTTGGGTAGATATGCACATAAGAATCAACATGGAGCACATGACCAGCATATAATCAGATCCAATATGAACTTCATGAATCATCATGGCTCTGACAGCTTACAGGAACGCCGTGCTCCATGAGGATGTTGGGATTCATGATGGTGACCAGCTGATGGAGGAGGTCCGGCTGGGAGTCAAACAGCTCTGGAGCCAATTTTTTCATTACAGCCTCCAGCTGCTCTGCCGCAGAGGCCGGCACTCCGTACCAAGTCTTCGGCTCACCCCTGGAGAGCAGAGGAATAAATTAACATTGAATAAACTTAAACTTAGCTGAAGCTCCAATCCAGAGCGACTCTCAGGCGGAACAGAATAAGATTCCTTTCGCAGATTATGCAGTAATGTTACTTTCAAGTGTCAGCGGAATTTTTGCTTTTAATGGTGTATGTTTTCTTCCACCGACACACATATGGTCAGAATTGTAATTAAGGGCGAGATCCATAAAAGGACTGCGCTGCTTGTGCGACTATTAAACCTGTGCAAATGAGATTTTTTAAAAAAACAGCATGGAATCCATAAAGCAAGAGAAAAGGGTGAAATGCACACAAACTGCACTGCCACTCCTAACTGCACCTGTTCTATTTGCATGTATGTTAATTTAGGGAATATTCAAAAATTAGGTGCAAAACTGCCACTTTGCTATGCAAATAAGCCTTGTTGAAAATGCCATTGAGTTAAAAAAGACCAGCACTAATTGCCACAAGCATTACAGCAGTGCTACTTAACGCCAGTGAGAACTGTGTATTAAATAGGCGCATTTTCTGTCTCTCTCTCTTCAAAGCTTCTGAGCTTTGAATGACACTTAATTTAACTTGATTAACTTGATATTGAGTATATTACGGTTGAAATCTCCAGTCAGAGGGGGCAATCGAATAGGTTGTGAACTTATAACAGGTTTTGAAATGAAATGGTTCTGATGGAGCTCAGGATTTTTCCATAGGGTCTGCCTTATTAACATTTTATTACAAACTTGTGATCTGCGCATAACAGCTGACCCGTGTAGATGTGACGCAGAATTCAGAACATTAATTACCATCAAATCCTGGCCGATCCTCTTAACGAAGCAACTGCAGCACCATGTGTAAAAGCGCACAGTAGAGATGCGCGGTTGGCGGACACATCCGCGGACTCCGGGGATAAATTGCGGGTCGGGCGGATGACATGACGAAAAATTATATTTTAATTAGATTCGGACAGGTGGCGGTTGAACCAAACAGGAAAAAATATATAGGCTACATAGTTAAATACTGTTACCTACATGCGAAAAAACGAGCAGCACTCTTTGAAACAGTCAAATTTTCATCAGGCACTGCAGTAATAGCCCACTGGTGTCTGCGCATGCTGTATTGTTTATTATCAGAGATGGCAACGCCGGCGACAAACGTGGTACATTATAACGTTCAAAAGTTAATATTTATTGAAGTAACTTATATGTAATCATTTCAAAAATTCAGAACATGTTTTT
>JAQFJA010000015.1:6727600-6745464 GCA_029874485.1 Naso brachycentron
AATCAGTCTCCTTTCTTGAACAGGCAAGAGCTTTCTAACCTCGCTAACGCCTTGCATCGTCCATATTAGACCTACAAGAACCGGCGGATGGCGGTCGGGTGTGCTTTTGAAAAAACGTTGGTTCGGGTGGATGGCAGGTGGATGACGAGTTTTGTGATGCGGTTGCAGATGAAATAATTGCCTATCCGCGCATCTCTAGCACACAGACTGACACTTTCTGCAAAATTTTGTGCTCTCTGCAGTTTCCATTATGAACCGGTCTGTGTCTATTTAATGCAAAAGGAGGGCAAATTGCACTTGTAAGCGCCGGCATATGATTAGCGCAAATTCTTTGGTGGACAGGGTGCTAAAACTGGAAAGTTTGCAGGTGCAAATTCTGTGTAAATCATGGTGCTATTAGCAGGTGCAATCCATTCTTTGTGGTTTGGGCTGTAAGTCTTGTGCGTCCTTTGATCAGTCTCACCAGTGCAGGAAGTTGATGGAGTAACTCCAGTGGTCCTCGATGTGCCAGCAGAATGAGGAGAAACACATGCCCACATAAAGCCACGGAACCTTCATGCCCGAGATGTCCACATTGATGTGGGTGAGCACCGACTGCTCCAGCACGGGCATGTTGTTCAGGTTCCAGCCTGAGTTGGCATATTCCTAAAGAGAGGAAACAAAGTGCCAAGTGCAAGATAAATATTGTGTTTTAACTTCATGTAGCAACATTAACTTATAGAGAAAAAAAAAAGCTTTTAGAGGATCTGTAAAGTGAAAGTCTAATAACTAAAATGAATCGGGTAATGTCTCTATGACACAAGTTAACCTCCATAACTTCAGTGGTAATACACCTCTGAGAAGAACATTTAAGAAAATGCTGGGCTTATAATGATGTGATACGCAACTATTACATTAAAGAACCACAAGTAATTTATTAAGAAAACATGCAAACAGCTAAAAACCTCACAGAGGTTTATCAAGTCAACATTTGAGTTTGTGCAACAATCGTCTCACCTCCTCATCTCCCAGGAGCCTCCTTTTACCGTCCCTCACAGGAAACCCGCTGCCCACCTCCTTGGAGCTGATGTCAGCTCCGTACTCTACGATGACGTCCTCCTCGATGCTGCTGACCAGACGCCAGAACTCTTTTTCCACCAACTCTGTGGGGACCATCTGGGGGCACGAGGCAGAAATAATGAAATCCCTAGGCCTTATTTCAGCAGTGAAAAGCCTGAAAGCGACACATTTAGCCTCTAATTCCTAAAGCAGATGATGTCATAGCAAGTTTATAGAGTTTTATTTTGGAATTTTATAACTCTTTTATTGTTTAGCTGTTTTTATTTCTTTTTCTCTTGGTTTTTAGTGACTTGTTTTAACATTCTGTGTTTAAATGTCATTTTATTGTGTGTTTCTTTTGCACTTTAACACTTGATGTAAAGCACTTTGAGTCACCTTGTTGCTAAAATGTGCTATAGAAATAAAGTTGCCTTGTATTGCCTTGCCTTGCTGTAAACATAGCAGTTTGCACAGCTTAGTTAGAAGATTTTACATACATGAACAGGCATGTTGAAGTAGTCTGACTTAAACTGGTCAGCCATTTCTCCGAAGCTCTGGAGACTGTACTCTCTCACTGCCTGCTCAAAGCCAAACGCCTCCCTGGGCTTGCTGCACTCCTGTGAATGAAGACAGAGAACATATTCATTATAATATGAATAGGAAATAAATGGGGAATTCATAAACTCTACAGTGTTCAAGCCTTACCTCAGCTACACACTTAGGGCAGCGCCAGTCCCCCTTGGGCACGTCCTGCAGAGGTGGAATCAGGCAGAATGTGTGGTAGCTGTCGTCACAGCCGTCACACAGCAGGAGCCGGTCTTCCTCATCGCCTCGTCCACACACCAGGCAGAGGTAGAGGTCGATCTGGGGGATAAATGCAACAGAACATATGGTGATCTGTGAGGGCTGGGCAATGGATCAAATCTTTAAGATATATTTTCTATTGAGGTACAGGATGAGACAAAATCATTTATATCAATATTCTGTTTACATTTTCATTATCTGCACGGCTGTGTGCATTTTGTGGTGGAGGATAGGATTTTATTATATTTTACTTATCTTATTTAAGGAGCATTTTATTTAATGTATACTAGTAGGGTTTTTTTTGTGTTATTTCTCATGTACATGGTGATATGATGCAGCTGTCTATACATAAGTCTCTGAGGTTTTGGCTTAAAACTTTCTTTTTGTTATTATTTCTACTGGGGGGAAAAAAATTGAGATATTTATCTTGTATCGCCATTCAGCTAAAAAATGTTGAGATATGGTTTTTGTTCCACTTCACCAAGCACTATGATCTCCACGCCCACAGTTTCCCGAGTTACAATAAATATTAACCATCAAGTAAATACTGAACACAATGAGCTGGCACTTACAAAGTTGACCTCCAGGGTTTCCTTGCGTGGTCTCATCTTGATGGCGAAGGCCTGAGCTTTGAGGTGACGTTGTTTCTTGTTGAATCCATCATCTGACAGGAAAAAAGCGCTGGTGTCAGGATAGAAACACTATGATGTGTCTGTGCCAGGAGTGAAAATACAGGTCAGCCAAAAATGATCATTACCAGCTGATACAATCTCCAGGCCGACCATCTTGGGACTTGTACCAAAGATCTTCAGGCCTTTTGGCTCCTTGTTTTCCCTCTAGAGACACACAGCAACAACAACAGCAGAATGTGAAACAGAATGATCCTGCTAACAGGCCAAATGTTACATAGTCTCTGAGGAGCATGCCTGCTGCCACAGCTGGGAATCTGGGAAGGGGCGGGAGAGGGATGCTTAGAACAGAGGAGTGCACGTAAAAGGAATATTTCTTTTGGAGAGTGACTGCTCTGACTAAACAACGCTGTTTATGAAGGGCTTGAATTGAAAACTGAGCAAAAGTTTGCTTTTTCACCTCAGAGTAACATTATCAAATTTACATTCAATAGTATGTTACTATGTATAATGGCTTATTACACCTTTGAGATGAGCCTGGTCAAAAGATAAAAACCTCATGAATTGCCAAATATTTACCGTCACTGACGTTTTTTTTTATTAACACGATGGAAACTTTTGAAGGCCGTCCGTCATTTTGACAGATTGTGATTCACACCCTGTCCAGTTGGTGGAGGGTGTGTGAAATTAATTAGCTTTTGACTAGAAATCCCAGGCTGCGGTGGAATAATCCTTTTTGCTTAGGAAGGTTCCTAACTGAGTGAAATGATCCGAGAGTAGTTCATGATTAGAGCCGTTCGAATTGTCTAAATGCTAAGGAAAGGTGGCTCTACGCTTCCTTTCGTATCTCCTTTAGCATAGGATACAACTGACCATCCTTGGCAAAAGGAGAGGAGATTATACCATCCCACAATTCTCTGCGGCAGCAACATTCATAAGCGGCGCGTTATGCAATTGCTCGCGAATTCAACCGAATAATGACGGACAAAACACGCAGACCATGTAACGTTACGTTACCATTGCTCATTGATCCTTTCCAAATTATACCATGACGTGCCTTAACTCGCTAATATTCTGATGCCTCTGCTTTGATCTCTCAACATTATGTTAAGCCTGTAGTCGAACAATGAGCATTACGCTGCTGTCATTGTAAATTATTGAAACGAAAACGTGGAACAGTTGAGCTGTTCAGTTAACATGCTTAGTGCCTTCAGACTGTGCATTAGTTATTCCCTCATCTTGAGCATATTGTATTGCCAGTCTTTATGGATGTCATGCAGTCACACTGGTAATGCAGACGCATTTCTTAACAGGTTGTTAATGTTTAAATTGTCTGCAAGGTACAAGACGGTCAGGACGCACGAGCGGAGCAGCACATCTAAGATGCGCCTTTTGTAGTCCGTCTTCACCACAGCACAACCACATCAACCACCTTTCCTTGACCTCGTGACGTTTTCCACCGGGGTTAAGGAAAAGAGGTTAGGAAAGGACTTGGGAGGTGACTATTCGACTGCAGCCCCCGTGTCCAGTGTGGCGGCAGAGCGCGGCTTTACCTTCCAGAACAAAATTTAAGCAGTGATGAGAAGTCGTCTGCCTGAGAGAAAAACAAAGAACCCAAAGACAATCGACTCTGCAGTGATCACGCTTGCTGCATTTAATTATGCACAAATGAGCCAACAGTTTACATCCATATGAACGAGGAGGAAGGTTTGAGTTCAAGATATAATCAGTTCAGTTAAATTTGGTTAATTTTTTTGTCGGTGGTTTGTTTATGATTTAAATGTAATGGTCTAATTTTGTTTATACACAACGGCACAATGTTTTTGGTGGCCTTTTTTTTCTCGTTTACCTCGGATTTAAGGCGTCTGGAGCGTCTCTCGGGCAGAAGCCGGTCTTTGGTTTGCATTCCATCACCCTCCCCATCTTTCTCCTTATCCTCCCCCTCATCATGCTCCTCTTCCTCCACTGCTTCCTCCCCAACTCCCTCATCCACTTCTTCCCCATCATCTCCTTCCTCGTATAGCCGCTGGATGCCCTGAAAGGAGCGGAGTGAGAAGACATTAGGTTTTGGAAACTATTCATTCCAGGCTTTGAAGGAGCAGGGCTATTATTACTGTGGCATTTGGCCCAAAGCTGTTTGCAACATGTTTGATTTGGTAAAGTTTGGTTGGTGTGCTGCAGTGCAGAGAGAACAAAGGCTGAAATTTGAGAGGGACGCTGGGAACAGCCAAAACACATTTAGCTCAATGGGGGAAAAAAAGGAGAGTAACCAAATAATAACACCCACTCACAAGATGTCCACAGTATGCCCAGATTCAAGTCAACAGAAACATTGTGTTTATATGCTGCTGTGTGTCAGAGCCTCCAAATTACGATTGATTCAGTCAAAAAAACTGACCCTGAGATTGCTACAGTGCAGCTTTATGTAACATGGTCATACTGTGTTAAATCAGCATCACTCACAGTCAGCGTGGCCCCAGACTGGAAGAGTTCATATGGATAAAGGATCCTCTCATAGTGGGAGCGCAGCAGTGAGCCGGTGCCTTTCCCGGGTGGGAAGCCCATTCGGCTGGACACCTTGGACCACCTCTTCTCTTTACATAATGTCTCAAATCCCCCCTCTGACGAGACAATCTGAAAAGCACAGGAAATGAGCTTTAAAACAAGAAAAAGTAGCATGATGGAAAATTTAACATTCATCAGCCTAGAGCAAAACAAAGGTTAACGAAACAGGCTACTGGCCAAAATCACTGTTATATAATTAATACAAATCAGGCATTTCATAAAAACAGTAGATCTAATTTTACCTTGCTGAGCTGATAGAGGTCCAAAACCTTTCTCTCCACATGAGGGAATCGGATCTTTGATCCCTGCAGCTCCCAGAACTTTGCGATTTGATCCAAAAAGTTGAGCTTAACCCGAGTGAGGGCCTGAACAAAGAGAAAGACAGAGGAGAGGACAGATTCTAAATACAGGAGCCTAATGTTCTGCCGTCATGCACACTGGACACCTCAGGCAAAATTATGTTTGAATGGCTGCACTCAGATACACCACCATACTTCTCTGGTTAAATGAAAACCATGAAACGCCAATAATAGAGCTGCTCTGCGGTACTTGCTTTGTACTGACCATAAAAAAAGAGTAATGCTTGAAAAACACACACCCAAATCTGAACTAATGCGAGACAGAAGGCATTGAAGGTTGAAGTTAAGTCGACATACTCTGTCACCGACGGTGTATGCTGCATTAAGGAGTTCAGTGACAGCACTCTCATTGTGTTCATTTTGTTTGTTTCTCCCAGATGTGTCAATCAAAGTGAAAAGAAACTGAATGATTTCCAAATTACATATTGTGCTTTGGATGGTTTTTTGCTTCATGTTCACGTCTAGAAACAAACACCTGCGACACACCTTCCGTCACTCAGTATTTTTAACATGATGTCACTCTGAATTTTTTTTAAACTCACCTCAAGTTCGTTCAGTCTTTGTACACGAGGAGTGAAGCGGAAGTTGCGTACATCGCAGGCAAAAGGAGGCTGCCAATCCTGATTGACAAGAAAACACAACAATTAATTCTTCCCAAAACAACCTCGGCAAAGAGAAAATGACGGCAAAAAACACTGCAACCTGGGGCAAAGCAGTGTTTCATGAGATAAACAAAAGAACATGAGCAGAGCTTATTATACGTGGTTAGAGATTATAACTATTAATAACATTAAATCACTACAAAAGAGTCAGAAAAGGGCAGTTGCGCCTATTTTTGCACAGAACAAACAGTGTATTAACACTGCAGATAGTCTAAATTTCTACACTGAAAGAACATTAATGCTTTGTTAGCCACGTAAATAGACGACATACACAAACACACACCCACAGACAGACACATAGTTAAAGGTGCTAGTGCTAGAAAATTGAAATGTACAACAATGTTTGTTTGTTTGTGTCTCTCATACTACAACAAAACAATATGTGGTTATAGTCAGACAGGAGCGAAAGGCCTGAATGTGGCCCTAATGTCGCATCTTCGCAGCTAACATGGTACAATCACAGTACTGTCTGTAACTCAGCTAGCCATGAGGAAAATAACAACAAACCAACTCAAACCGGAACTGTTGAATTTATTTCGCCCTTTCAAAACTTTTCTGAACAACACATAGAACAAAATCTCGTCAAAGTTTGAAATATCCTCAAATGAGAGTAAAGAAATTAAGCTTATTTGACCTCCATTAGAGTAATGGCAACTAGTAATGTCATTGCCTATCGCATAATTCACGCAGGCCTTGGTAAACCAGAACTACCTACGTAGAAAGGAGTATCGCCAAAACAAGCAAATCCTTGCAGACTTTAATCCCATGTTTGTTATAATGTTTACATGATGTGTGAGTTTACCTCGGGGGGTCGGATCTTGCAGATGCCCGTTTTCTCTGCGATGGGTCGGATCTTGTTGATAAATCCTAAAGGATCCGAGAAATCCTCCCAACTCGGCTCAAAAACCGGGCATTCAGGAGGGGGGACGAACTCAGCAAATGCAGACATGTTGTGGTGGGGCCAGTGAAATAGTCCGAAATATAATATCTGATCAAATGCACCGAGTTGAGCTCAACAGTCCATGATTATTTCCAACAATTTTCGTCTTGACAAACCCCCTCTGTGTCCATCATGATCGTTGAAATCTTCTAAATAATAAATCCCATCAATGGCAGGCCATAGCAGTCGCGATGGCGAATCATGATCAGGATTGAAAATGAATGCATAACCATAAATCCAACAACCGAGCAGATCACTGTTTTCTCATCATCCACGAGCAGCGGGCCAGGTCAGGCCGGGGAGTCTTCTCCACCACTCCCCTACCTGGGACGGAGGGCAGGGTCAGTCCGAAACGCCATCATACTTATCACACACGACAACTTCACGATAATCAAGTCCGCAGTGAAGACTTAGGCCAAGGACGAGCTCCGAATTTGAACAGAAGTTTGTGAAAACAAAACAAAATACTCCTGGTTTATAGCGTTAGCTGCGATGTCACGTTAGCATCACGTTACGCAAGCTAACATGTCTACTGCAGCGTCTCTATACCTGGGTTGTACATGACTTCTTCGTGATGATGCATTTCAAACAAACTTATCCACGGTAGTCCTGTGGCAAGCTGGTAACGTTAATGCTCATTAGCTTGCTAACGTAATCACGCTCGCTCGTCAGGCTTCCTCGGATAAACTCTGGTCTTTACGTTCACTTATTCGAGCACCTCCGAAAGCTGAGTATCAGCCAGGCTGCACAACAACGAGGAGGAGGCTAGTAGCAGCTGTGCATTTTTAACTGATGTCTTCACTCCGTGCAACAACCCCCATTCATTGAAGCATTTGAGGCGAAGGAAAACTAGCATACAGCTAATTTGGTTTGCTAAAACCGCCTAGCTACCCCTACCCGTTGCGCAGCTAACATTGACGTTAGCTGAGAAACTCGACTGAGTTTGGCAGTTCGCCATGGCTTGAGTAGGTTAATCTGAGTCACAAATAAAAAAGGCTATATTCATTTTGCTTTGTTTTACCGTGTATCACTCCGTGTAATTTAACGTCGTCTGTAGGTATTGTGTCGGCATTAGCTAACAGCTAGCTACAAGGTTGGGAGAACTGTTATGGTGCTTTCAGGAACACTCGGAAACTCTAGACTACTTCCGAGGTCGGAGGTTTTACAAAAGGCACGGTTTTTCGACGTAAACCCTGTAAAAGGCGAACAGAATAATGGTTTTTGTCGTGTGTTTTATCAGCACAATGATGGGGAGATCATGACGTCCAGGTATTCAACGTAAGGTTACACAGAGAAACCAAATAATAATGTGTGGTTGCACTTCTTTCGCCACGACCGCAAGTGCCAATGCAGTCTGGTGGCTTTGATGAAATCTTTCAGCAGGCGTAACTTTGATGTTTCCTACACCACCTTAAGGCAGCATTATTTGTGCAAAGGATAGCTTCAACGGCGAAAGTGTGTTCAGTTTCAGTCGAATTTCCTGGCCTAGTTCCAGATGTTACATTCATAAATATGGTTTGCTAAAGTAATAATGAGAGATTTCACTTTAGCCACTGTTTCCAGACCAATAAATCTGTCATGCAGTCACAGAATATGACAAACATTCAGTACTTCCGTCTCGGATGCAAAGCCAGAGGCTGATAGCAATCCATCACAAAGCCAAAACATAGTAATCTAATACGATTTCCCGCTGTAATAGCCACATTTTGCACTCAGAGTACTATAAAAAGGGTATCAAATTTATTCAAATAGATTCAGAGGAAAAATAATCTCTGTCAATCAATACCTACTAGAAATGTGTGGCAAATTCTGTTTAAAGAGATGTTTCCCTCTTTTCATTTCCCAGTTTTACATCCTCAGTTCCTTCCCTCGCCTCCTCCCCTTAGCTGCATCGTCTGTCCACTGTTTTGTTCTTGCCCACTGCTGTAATTTGTGATCTCTGTCAAAAGAATGAAACGGTGCTCATGACACATGTTTATTTTTACAAATAAAGAGTCAAACACTCGTGCCAGTAATATACAAAGTAGGTTCTCTTTACAGGCAGGAGGACAGAGGAGCCGTGAAACAAGAAGGCACAAAATAGAGAAATCACAGAGACCCTTCGACCTCTCCCATTACTTCTCATGTTGCTTTGTTTGGGACATAGCTGGGCTGAGTAATCACAGGGTTTGAGGGAGAGACTCTATAAAGTAGCCACAAGTTGCAAAATCTTCAGCGCACATGCAAAAGGAAGCTGAGCGGGGAAGAAAGGATCCACTTCGAATGCTGTGTTTATGAACAGCTGAAGAATCCTCCCTGTTCTGCATTTAAGGCAACAAACGTTGAAAAAGACACAAAGTGAACAAGCCAACTTATTACTGTTTAAATTGAATTGGAGTCCTGACATCTTTGCCGTCTAGTAGTCATCATGAAATGGATACTCTGGATGATCAGACCACCTGTTGAGTCAGGAAAAAGCAATAGTAATTTTTTTTTTTTATTGAAGGAACAGAACACCACTCAAACTACAATATGCACTAACACTCACATGAGAAGCTCCACAAAACGAATACTCTTGTTCAGTCCCTCGATCGCCTTCATCTCGGCCTCAGAAAGGGAGAAGTCAAATATCTGCCAACCAATTAAACATGTTCAAGTATTAAATGTTGCTTTGCAAGATTTACCTAGCGTGTTGAATTACTGCCTAACCAGATGCAACACAAACAAACCTGAAAGTTCTCCTTTATGCGAGCAGCGGTGAAGCTCTTCGGGATGACCACAACCCCCCTCTGCACGTTGAACCTCAAGGCCACCTGTGCTGTGGTCTTTTTGTACTTTGTAGCAACTGATACCAGCAGCTCATCTTCCAACAAGGGAGGGCACGTAAGGTTTACCCTGTGGAGATGACTGATATTTCACAAGGGCACGGCGAATGACATTTGTGTGGCTGAATGCCAACTTTACAAGCATAAGGTGTTACGAAAGCAACTTACTAAGTCTAGCTAAGAACACAGTGTCTTTTATTTGCTGGTTACACGTTAATTAAATGTGATATAATGCACTTCTCTCACATACCAGGATGCGTCCCTAGATGTCCCCAAGGGGCTGTAACCCACAATGACAATGTTGTTCTGCCGGCAGTACTCAAGCAGCTTCGGCTGGGTGAAATAGGGATGGCATTCAACCTGTTTTTAAATAAACAAACAAATAGTTTCGGTTAGTTGCTGAGGACAGACTCCACATACGAAGCCAGTTTCCTTAAGGGCATCTTTGCAGTTTTGTAACATCATTTCTATTCAGTTTAGTTTAGCACGGTGGTTCTTTAAGGAGCAAACCAGTGTTACTATACATGCCATTGTCCTTTATCAATGTCGGCCACATATGTTACATGAACTCCACCTAGTTTTCCCAATATAGCTTTGTATGTGAGGTATTGTGATTGTTTCCATTTTGTCCATCCTCAATAAACGTTACAGAAAGCAGAAAGTACCTGAAAATGTGTAACAACGTTAGTTGAAAATAACACTGCTACCACTGCTACTAATACCGGAGCTACGAAGGCGTAATAACTCTCATCTCCCAGCTCCCATCGTTATCGTTCAGTTATTTTTGACCGAATAAATACAGACATTCTCTTTCAAACGAGAAGGGTGAATTACCTACAGAGCGGCCAAGTCGATGGATCCCTTGGGACCTTATTTCGTAAAAATTTTGCACAGTAGTCAATGGACAGAGCTAAATTATTTTTTGAGCCTGTTTAAATTGTGCCCATGTTCTCAAAAATGATGTTTGTCCATTTAAAAGATCATTTTAAAAATCAATAAAGTCACAGTTTGTCAAGAACATAAGAACCACTTAGTTTTTGTGAAAACGCTCAGTGAGCTACGTCTCTCGTCTCTCTACGTCAGCAACGCTAACATGGCTCTAAGTTTAACGCAGTTTCTCTTGTTCTTTCAGAAGGAGGGAAAATGTATGAAAAGAGGTAAAAAATCATTACAAGCAAGCATATAGCTAGTCAGTTTTGTCAGAGATCGTTGTAAAGACGTCACTTACACGACGATCTGATGTGTAGTCTCTCTAAATATACTTCAGCAGTTATGTGATAAACTGTGACTTTCTTCACTTGCAAAATTATCATTTAAATTGACAAACGGCGGTACAATTTCAACGGGATCAAAAAATAATTTGTTTCTTTCCATTTGCTGCCATTCATAGTTTTTCCAAAGTATGGTCCCATTGAACGGAAGTAGAGGGGCAGGACTTAGGCACTCTATAACTTTCATGTGTCCTATAGTTTTTCTATACTGTTTAAACATGAATGACAGTAAATGGGGTTTAAAAATCCAGTCTGAGATCTTCTACAGTAAACACATGGTCAAATTTTAACAACATTTGTAGAAGATAGTTGTAGTCTCTGCTACTACTACTACCACTAATGTTCTAAACCTTATTTTACTGAAATTAAACTTTAATTTTTACATTTTTTATTAGCTGTTTCACTCGTTGTTGTTAACAATAGATAAATAATTATGGGATGGATGACCTTTTCTCAGCTTTTGAAGGTGGGTGTGTCTTAAAGGTGTGTGAACCACTGGTTTAGCATTGTGATAAGCTGCTGACTTCAGGCATTCTCTTGTGTTTGTCAGCTATCTCTTTTATTGCCAAAATTCAAATTTTCATGTGTTCGTGTTTTAACTGAAAAACCAATCTACCTGGTTGGACACAGGTTTGTGTTTCAGCCCAGGTTTGTTCAGGATCAACTCCAGTTGTCGCTTGTTGAAGTTGGACACACCGAGAGATTTTACGAGTCCTGCGTCTTTACACGCCTCCAAAGCCTGTCCAAAGTGTAGAATGACGGAAAAAAAGAAAAAAGGCAAAAAGCAACAAATTAGACTTTGAACTTTAAACAAAATGTCAGTCTTATTTGCAAGTGAAACAATGCACTGGCACAGGTTTTGTCCTTGACCTTCGATACATATCTGTTATAAATTGCAAGTTATGTAGCTCTTGTCAACATTTACGCACATGGAGTAAGAAGTCTGACACTTGTATGGTTGTGAATGAAAGGCTTTGTAAATTTAAGTGGAACAAAAAGGGAACACTGATTTTCAGCACTGATTCTTTACTTATATTAAATTTGCCATAAATGAGTTAAAAGATAAAACTTTGTATTCTCGAAGGGACTGTAGGTCAACAAGTCTCACCTCCCATGTGGCGCAGAGATCTGTGTGATGATATATCCACTCTCCATTCTCATCTTTGGGGTAAAATGTATCTCCTGGCTTCAGAAAACATTCATATTCAGCAAGGGGAAATTGTTACAGGATAATTCACAGTTATGAGTTTTGATCAAGTTGGTCAAAGATAAAAAATGCAATGCCTTTGGAGATGTTCAACAGGCTCTTTTTTAAAAAATGCAGTATTAAATAAATGCACGTCTACCTTGAATGCCATGGGCAATTCGACAATGTAGAGGTCGACATAATCCAGCTGCAACGTCTTCAAGGTTTTTTCCAGAGCAGGTCGCACCATTTCTGGGGGATGATATGTGTTCCACAACTGCATGGATGGTGCAGAAAAAAAGTATAAGCTGTTAATAGTCTAGAGGTCACTCAGTACCTTTGAAGTTCAGTGAACTCTCCTGGAACAACAGAGCCAACTTTTCAAACCTTTCCACAGTAAAAGATGTCCTCTCTCTTCACAGTCCCATCTGCAATCTTCTCCCTTATAGCTTGTCCCACCTCATGCTCATTGAAATAGACCAAAGCCCCATCGAGGTGTCTGTATCCCGCTTCAATGGCCACTTTTGCAGATTCATAAGCAGTTCCTTTAGGGGTCTATCAAAAAAAAAAAAGCAAATAACAAAGAAACAGAACACAGTGTGAGTAAATAACAGGCAAATAATCTCAGACACAGGGATGCAAATCTTCCCATATCTTTCTGTCATGAAGGTCAGTTGTATGTCCGTTAAGTTATCTGGTTCAATAATGTGTCTTACCGTGCGGGGATCCCCATAAGTTCCCAGACCAATTAAAGGTATACTGTTTCCATCACTCAGAGGAATAGAGTGACTCTCAGCTGTTAAGTTCATGCTCGTCTACGTGTGCTGCTGCATGTGCCCTAACTCAACCCCAAGACTGAATTTAGAATTTATGTCAAGTTGACACAATGTTTTTTTTCTATTGCCCTCTGAACACAGCCGTGACTCCTCCCAGGTGGGGAAAGCATCCTCCTACAAAACTGACAGATAACACGGCCGAGTGATTATAAGAAATTTATCGTAAGCATGTATCCGTAAATTATTAGCTAGTTTGTTAGTCTTTAACTTTATGTTCTGGACCGTTACTTGAGAATGTGAATTTCAACGTCCTCGTTTCGTAAAACATTTTGGCCCCTCGCGGTCGCTGTAGTTCCAGAATACCGCAGTGCCGTCTGGGTAATAAATGGTATGTGTTGGTTTTGAGCACAGAATTTACAGATGGTCGCCTTTCCCGTGGACGTATCAGCTTCAAATTACTATGTCTTTAACTTTAGGCGTTGTTAATGTAACGTTACCTTTTGCGCTGTTTTATTTAGCATTTTTAAATAAGAGCAGCCACAAGCGAGGGGATTTATTATGTTATTGTATTGTAGCATACAAGCAATTAAATAGGCTAACGTTACGCTGCTAAGTTACGTTAGCTCCCCCAACGGAACGAACTGCATCTCAGCTGGAGCTGTAATTGCACAGTTTAAAAAATAAAACACCTTGTGATGAAATGATTAACGTTAAGTTAACGTTCTGCCTTTTATTTCGTAAGTCATAATGTTATTCATAATGTCACCTTAAATGACTTGTTAAGTCAACAAAATCATCGGCTATCCTTTGTTTCCAATCGCTAATATACGCTGATCGGTTGACTGGAAAGATCGAAAATGGACGAAAGTGCCGAAATTGTTGACAATGACGACATTGTCATTATCGTGGAAAACGAGGCTGAAAGTTTGCCAGCCGAGGAGGCGAGGCCCAAACAGCAAGGCACCCTTGGGCTCATGGACACATGTCCCGTCTGCAAGTTGAGCTTCCACAACAGAGAGCCAAAACTCCTGCCGTGTCTTCACTCTTTCTGCAAGAGATGTCTGCCCACCGCCTTTAGGAGTGCGGACCCCAGGCGTGACATGCAAGGGCAAGTGGACAACAATAAACCATGTGAGTACTGCGTCCATTATTTCTTATCCTGATGTGGGAAGGTCATATGAGGTCCTCCAGCAAGCTGTTACTGATGTACCCTGTGGCAGCTTGTGATAACAATGCTTGCAAGCTTGAACTCAAGCGAGTCAGTAATGTAAGCTACTAAATTTTTAATTAAGCTTGGTGTCATGGAGCTTTTTGGACAGTGCAACCCATAAGTGGGCGTCGCTCTTAGGTGATATCTCGTCTGATGTTTGATCTCAGTTTGAAATAATGAAGTCATGGAAGTAGCTGTAAGCTGACACCTTCAGTGGTGGATCTGGTCTCCAGTTCCAGCAGGTACCATCCGATGTCCCGTATGCAGACAGGACTGCTCGGAGAAGGACGTGTTGGACAATTTCTTTGTCAAGGACTTTGCAGAGTTGCCCAGCAGCACCGTGGAGAAAAACAGCCAGGTCTGTCAATCATTTTCCTGGCCTGAACTGTTCCCCTCACAACAATTTGGGGTTTTTTTTGACACCACTCTCCCAACTGGTGACCTCTTACTTTCAGTAGTGCTTAAATTTTGTCTTCGACAGGTGTGTATGAGCTGCGATGACAACACAGAGGCGACGGGTTACTGCGTGGAGTGTGTGGAGTTTCTGTGCGTGACGTGTATTGAGGCGCACCAAAGGGTCAAGTTCACCAGAGATCACGCCATACGCCAGAAGGAGGAGATGTCTCCAGGTAGTTTGTGTCATGCACATCTGGAAAGCAGCAGCTGTGCTGTAATTAGATTTACCCAAAAGTATGAACTTTAATGCTGTGTGCTCTCCTGTAGTACCAATGCATGCTAAACATTGTACTGTGTATGTTGTAAACATTGTTAAATATTGAAATAAGATAATTCTGCAAACATTCTGAGGTGGTTTAGACTTAAAGAACGTAAAGTTCATTGCCTTTATGCCTTTCAGTCAACTACAGAGAGGAGGGCTGAGTTATAGTTTTTTCTTCACCTTACCAATTCCACTACCATTGTGCATCAGTCGATACCAAGTACTGTTCAGACACAAGTTCCTTTACAAAATGTGTATTTGTTGTATGATGATGTCAAACAACTTCAAGCACATCCATAGCAAAGCATCCATACAGGGTCAGTAGTATTTAACTTTTAAGATATAATAAGTTCCTTAAAAAAAACTGTATGTCCTAAAATTATTTCTGGAAATTATTTTAGTTTTGCTTGATGCCAACATGTGTTCCTGTCTAAAGAACGTTTGCCTACTTGACAGAGTTACAAGGTATTGTAGACAAACTGCTCTGGCAAGATTTGTGTCCTGGTAATGATGGTATGGCTATTTCAGAAAGCTGAGCCGGCATTTCAGTGTGCCTAAGCATTTTTGACCCTAAAGTCCAGTTTGTTTGACCAGTGTGAGCGCTCCGTTCCGTGCCCAAGTACTGCACGCTTGGTCAGCACTGGCAAGGTCAAAAGAGGCGGGCTTTGGCTTTGTGGTGCAGATGCACGAGCGCAGGCTCGGAGCGCAGGCATCACTGTGACTGCGGACGATTCACCTTAAATTCAGACAACAGCTTACAAGGGCGGAATAAGAGCCGTGGAAAAATCAGGGACTGTGTTTTTGATTGAACAAATTCATTACAAGATGAAATAAATGACGGTTCAGTTTTTGAAAAGAGCAGTTTCACTCCATGGATCAGGTAGCTCAAGCGTGCTCGGGCGCGGTTCGACTGGAGCAGTGTGAGTGCAAACCAGCGGGGGAGAGAAAAGACTTGATATTGGTGCTTCGGCATGGTGTGTGGCAAGTGTGAGTGCGCCCTCTAGGTGACTTTATGTTCTTAAATTTTGCCCTCGTTTGTATTTCAGAAGCAGTTGGTGTTTCTGCACAGAAGCCTGTGTTCTGCGACATCCACAAGCAGGAGCCACTGAAACTGTTCTGTGAGACGTGTGACCGACTCACCTGTCGAGACTGTCAGCTGCTCAAGCACAAGGATCACAAGTATGCAGACACCCCCCCTAATCAAAGTGTATTGTTCTGTTCGTACTCAGTTAACAGTAGATGTATGGCGTTGGTCTGTTACCAAAAAATAAGAACCGATCATTATGACAGACAGCCTAAAACCTAACAGGACTTACAGAACATACTAATATTAATGCACATATTTTTTGTGTCCAGCTACCAGTTTTTGGAGGATGCGTACAGGAACCACAAGCAGTATCTGGAGACCATGACGCAGCAGTTGCAAGATAAAAGAAAGGCCATCGAGGAAATGTCCAGCTGCATCAGCACCGGGTGAAGTTCAGCTCTACGGCTGGAACTTTATCATAGATTCATTCTTCTCAGATTTGAGTTGATTCATGTGCAATATAATTCTGAAAATAAAGTGCACTTGGAATAAAAATATTTAAAGTTTTTATTTTTCCAGACGTTAGCAAATGTTGTAGGTTTTAGCAAATGAAGTTAGTTAATTATCGGCATATTGAAATTGAAGCTTGATTCACGTGAGACGTAAAATTCATTTTCATTTTCTGCCTTCGATTCTCTCAGACTCCAGCAAGTTGAAGAAAACCGGAAGTCTGTAACGAATGAAATAAAAAAGTCTATCTGTAACTTGATCATGGAGATCAACAGGAAGGGGAAAATTCTGGTTAACCAGCTCGAGGTTTGTTTAATCTGCGGAGTTAAACGACTTTTCAAAGGCAAATGTCACATTTAGAATGACTGGCAGTTCATGGACACTTTTACTCCCAGGCGCTGACGAAGGACCACGAGTTGAGTTTGAAAAAGCAGCAAGAGGACATCAACTGTCTGAGCAGGCATCTCGACCACGTCATCAGCTTTACCAAATGGGCGACAGGGAGCCACAGTGGAACCGCACTCCTGTACTGCAAGAGGCTGGTGAGTGACTGTAATGTCGAACACCAAATTGAATTACTTTTTGTGTTACATGCGCTTCATGATGCCGTGGGAAAAAATGCTTCTGCAATAATAATTTCTATTTAAAAACTTCTAAACTTTAATGTGACCTCAGTGACTCTTTTGAAATCTCCCTCTCTTTTTGTCTCCTAGATCCTGTATCAGATCCATCACCTGATGAGAGTGAGTTGTTCTCCCTCCATGGTCCCTCAGAGCTCTGTCCGCTTTCAGTGTCGCTCCGGTTTCTGGGCAACAAATGTCGACCTCGGTAAGAATGACATCACCTAAAACATTAGCCCCGTTTCCACTGAGCAGTACAGTTCGGTTTGGAACGGTATGCAATGATTTGCGTTTCTACTGTCAAAGGAGTACTAAATGACCCTACCGTCCCTATTTAAGTGTCATCTTAGAACTGTTAATATATCACTTCAGTAAATTTTACATATTCTTTGGGCAAGAATGTTACTGTGTAGATTATATATACGTAGTCAGTTTATCTGAACACTTGTTTGTATATCTGTCACAAAGTTTACAGACTTGTGAGGAGCTTCAGCTCGCCATGAGACCTGCTGGTCTGCTCGCTGTCCCCACGTCTCCTTACGCCGTCAACCCGCAAAGAAAATTTAAGCGATGAACTGATGATCTGCACAGTGATTCAACGCTGGTCGTAATGTTTCCGTAGTATTTTGGAACATGAGACAAAAATGAAAGGATGCTTTGCTGCCTTTTCATTTCAAATCCTTACCATAAGTTTAACGTTACTGGTGAAAAAAAAAAAAGTCATTTCATTCACTGAGCCGCTCAA
>JAQFJA010000015.1:6753305-6765476 GCA_029874485.1 Naso brachycentron
ATTTGCAATAGGAAAGAAAAGGATACTGCTGTTCTCAACAGACTTATATAAGTGCAGTCATGCTGTAGATGCACAGTAGATGGAGCAACTGATGCTCTATATGTTGTTGCTGGACAGAAGTTACAATTTTACTGTAACGCAGGCGGTTATTTTCTGTGACGACGACACTGAAAAGCACAAAAGATGTTCTTCGCTGATAGGATCACGTGACAGTTTTCATCAATTACTTTGCTTATGACTTGTACATAATAATAACATGAACTGAAGGCACAATGCTGCAATGAAAATAGGAAAAGAAACATTTGGATGAGCATTGCATGTAAGATGTAATATTCATAATATTGCCTCCATTTTTGTGTTTGTACACTTGAGCCTCCTTTTCTCAGCCTTTTGGCTCATAGAAAGATTGTTTAATTGCATTTTATTGTAAGTTTTTATGATTAGTATTGTATTATTGCTCTGTATGCAGCTAATAGGGCCACTGTATGTACAGTAGTTTCTGTCCAGAAGTAAGTGCCACGTCTGTCAGTGCTGCATTGATTTTTAGCAGCACCTTGACAAACCATTTTAAAAATGATGCTGCTCGGTTGTTTGAAAAAAAAAAAAAAAGAAAATGCCACTGTTATGATTTCATTTTTGGGTTGCCAGGTTGAGGCCTCCTGTGCTTCAAATCCCATCAAAATTTTATCACCCAGCAGCCTTGTTGGTTTTTATCAGCAGAACAATGCGGTTATCAGTCCTGATTATGCAGAGGTATGATTGTCACTTTCTCGTCGTCAGCCAGTTTGTGTCTTTGCCTCGCTGCTGCATGAGAACTTTGCAGAAAAGAAGGCCTGAGTTCTGTACTTTTAACAAAAAAAAAACAACACATTTTCGACAGAGGCCTCCGTTAATTACACTCTTGTACATCGACTCATTTGAAGTGAAGCCAAACACTAACAATTCAACTTAAAGATTGTTTATCTTTCCCCCCAACGTCCTCATTCTGTTTAATTATTGAGTGAGCACAGGACCTGTAAATTTACTCTACGAACTCTGTAAATGTTGAGCATTAAAAATACCTGCATTTACAATATTTGTAATAAACAGGGTTACATGCTCTGACTCTTACTTTGTTGCCTCAGTTGTCCTCTTTATGGTTTGTCTTGTTTTGTTTTAATAATGTAAAATGCTGAAAAAAAACTCAAACTAAATTTGCTAAGAGCTCAGAGGAGTGGTTCCCAATCCATGGTCTTAACCCTCAAAAGAGGTCACGAGTGTAATTTGAAGGGTCAAGACATTTGGAATAATCTCCAGCGACCGCGTGGTTCCAGCTATAATTTATGAGCAGTTCACCTACACTTATTCCAGATGATCTGTCCAAGTTGGCTTGACATAAATCAAAAAGTGAGCACATGATGTGCTTCATTTTATTTTACTTATTTAAAAACCAACCTCAATTAAAAAACAAACAAGCAAATAATAATAATAATAATAATAATAATAATAATACATTGCTTGGTAGGCTAGTTTGTAGGCATATGGACTAAAAAATAAAATTTTTAAAAATCTCATGAGCACAAGAAACTATTGCATGCTCAGAGATTTTCGCATGCTCACGAGAAACTTCCACTTTAAGTTTCTCGTGAGCGCGCAGTTTCTCATAGGCCTACTCTGGAAATATTTGTAATTATTATCATTTTTGCTGGTGTCCCTTTAGGGGTAAATTTCATTCAAGTTTTGTTTTTTTTTTTTTTTTAAACTAAAACATTAAAAAAACAAAAACAAAAAAGGAATTTTTGAAAATAAAAACGTTAAAGAAAGTACTTGATTTAATTTTTTTTTTTGCTGTTTTTGGTTTCTTTGGTTTGTTTTTTCCTTTAAATTTCTCTATATTGTTTATCTTCTACCCGGGCAATTACTGTTTTAGATTTAGTGGAAATAAATAAACAGCTCCAATTTATGGCTGTTGTTACTCTTCGGCAGCCCGGACAGACACGCAGCTCCCTCCCCTCCGCCCTCCCCGCCCCCTGATCACTCAGGCCGGATCAGAGTCGCGTCTCCCGCCGCCTTGACGAAGATGTTCTCCTTCATGACGAGGCGCTTTGCAGAGGAGACGCACACCGTCCGCTGCCGCAGCTCAGCCGCCGATCATCCACACAACTAATTAAAAATAATCGTAATATTTTGACGATAAATCCTGACGCACTTCAAACTGAGTCCGATGGAACAGTGGACATTACTTTTGTTTTTTATGTACGGAGTTCTGCATGGACAAGGTAAGAATACAGCAAAAGTTTGGCAATGAGATGCAGAATTTGATCATAAATTGAGGCTGTTAGTTGCTTGAATAACTTTTTATAAACTTGATTATTTTAAGGAAAGTCGTATATGAAGCAGCCAACCTCAGATTTTCAACTTGTTTTCTAAAATGTGGCCATCTAACTGAGACTGGGAGCACATTTTAATTAAATCTGAGTCACTGGCACACTCAGGGGCAGCCTTGCTATTTTTACATCTCCTTCACATGCTTTTTTGTCTATTTCTAATCCTCATGTCATCTTTCCAACGCCGCAGAGATTCATCCTCCCTCTCTACAAGAGTGCTGTCAGGATGGGAGGGATGGGGCCCTGGGAGGACATGACTGCACAGTCCTCCCCCTCATCTCCTCTTCCCACACCTGCAGGTGAGCAACACCTGGTTTCTCAAATTGGCCCGGTCCTCTGGAGGGGTCTCAAAATGGGGCCCAGGAAGGGTCAACACAGGGGGGTTCAGAGAGGGAATAACTGCATGAATTTTGTTGTATTTATCCACAGTGGATTCATTTAACTTATATCTGAGGTAAACTTTAGAATTAAAGAGTGGAATTTTTCACCAGGAGATGTGCGTATCCTGTAGGCCGGCATTTATAGCGGCGTTTTTAAAAGCAGGAAAGACCCTCGGGGTTACAAGCCACAAATCATCTCCACAGCCCTCAACCATCCACGCCGCTGCAAGGGAAGACTGCCACATGGTAACTACACAGTAAGTGCAGGCGTTAAGTGGCCCCCTGGAGCATTTTTAACACTAAAGGCCCCTGTTTGACTGTTAGAACATGGAGGTGGTGATTGATGAAACAGAGAAACACCTGGTCAACACATGGAGGTCAGTGAAGGGAACATTTGCCAAGGAAAGGCAGAGGGGAGGAGGGCTCTGTCCAAAGCAAAATGAAGCATTTTTAAACAAAAAATATGATGAAAATTTAAAAGCAGTGGCTTATGGTTGCAAAGTCTTCTGGAAAAAGCAGTGAAATTTGCTGGTACAACTAAATATGCAGTGTGTTACAACATAAACCCCCTTACAGTCAGCTGATGAACTCTATCTAAAGTAAATAGAAAGTATTTCTTCATGTGTTTTTTTTCAGCTTTCCTCATAAGGCAAAGAGTGCAGTTTCTGTTCCTCCTGAAGTTTAAGGCCAAATTTATTTTCTGCTGTTTATTTACAGGATTGCCCAGGAGCAGTGCTGTGCGGCAGCAGCTGAAGACCAACTCTGCGACAATGGCATCAAGATGGCGCGGGGGCAAGGGGCCTGTGAGAGGCCCTTCTTCCAAGGAGACCCCTGGGAAACCAAAATCTCTAAGGTTGTCCTCATTCCTCACGTCAATATCTTCGACCTTTCCACGTCTCCTCATTCTTCCGCACACAGACGAAACACTTAGCCCTTTATCAGTCTATAGTTAGAATTCATTTGAGATAAGATTTCTTTCTCTCTGTCGCACCCCCTCGGCCTGTTGCTCAGATGTGTTGCGACTGCTGTGTGCTCGGCCTGATGATAGCCAGCCGGGATTCAAGCTGCGAGCTCCAGGGTTTGTTGCTGGGGAGACAGTGTGCCCACACAGCAAAGACCTGCTGTGGCAAAAACACGACAGAGGAAAACAAACCAGATAATACAGGTAAAAAGAACTAAACAAATGCATGTTTTTCAGCTCTTTGTGTTTTGATTAGCTCCACTCTGTCTTATCATTATCACGACAGAATGGCTGCTGGCTGTCTGTGACACTCAAAACAATCAGAATGCTTCGCCATTTGCACACTTTAGGTGCCAAATGACTAGTAGCACAACATGATTTAGTGTCGCTTTCTAAAAAGGTCTTTATAATCATAACTATTGGCTTTATTAAAGTAAATTAAGTTTTAATTGCTTTAAAAGCTTTGGGTCGCCAGTTTGTAAAGCTCTCACTGATTAGAGGTTTTATTTCTAATATTATACTACAATGATCTTGACTAAACTCAAGCTATTAACCTGTTATAAACACGTAAACTGCAAACCTATTAGCTTGTTAGAAAATAGAGATTCTATGATCAGAAAAACCAAATAAAGAAGATAAAGACTTGTGCAAGGAATTTTTTTTACAACCCACTGAACCAAGATTTGTTCTTATTAAAGCGTGCTCGCCCAGTTTAGCGTACCTTTGTCACATTTACGATGGAGAGTTTAAAAAAAGAATAAAATTGCTACAGCAGAGCCAGATATCATTTACATTTTGCGCTATTTTTTTTTTCCCTTTTTTAAAACCCGGTTGCTTACATTACCCATAATGCAACTCAAGGTTGTAAGTTTGGTTGGAGATCTAGCTAGGTGTAACTATGATTAGCTACGCTATTAGCGGCTAATGTAGCCTCAAGCCGCCAGCCTCAAAGAGACGTGCGATGTTAGCCAATCCAGTAAGCTTACTTCTTGCTCACTCCTGTCCACACCCTCAGATTTGTTTCATTTTTTAACTTTTTTTCCTTTTTTTATTGTACAAATACAAACAATATACAACAACAACGCAGGAAGTGTGACTTTACCGCCAACTACAAGACGAGACGTTGATACAATTAGACAAAAACATACAGACAATACATTACTGTGTCATTATAAAATATCAAGAATCAGGGTAATAGTGATAGTAGTAATAATAATATATATTTGTATTTTCCTAACAAGTCATTTTCGAACTTGACATCTTCGGCCCCAACCCAACACTGACTTGAGTGACATCACTTGAGGCAGTTTATCAGATTTCAAACAGCTTCCTCTGGAGCCACAAAAGACTTAATACAACTTTTTCACATACAGAAGTACTCCTCAAGACCTGCAGACAGACTTAGATGTGAAAAATGATGGGAGTTGTCATATGATTTGTAATAAATTATAGTGGCAGTTATTAGAAAGCCGTAGGCCTACCGAAAACCTTGCCGCTCACAGAGTTTGCTCAAGTTGAAACAGACAGCGTTACTAAGAGCAGCGAGGGCAGCCCTGTTCCCAGAAAAGGCCGGATAAACTGCCTTGGTGTGGCAGCTGTGGAGTACAGACATTCTAGGTCACTGGGCCATTCACTCGACTAATCTGCAGACACCTCGCCAAATGGTAACCCAGTGCCAATTGGTCTTGTTGCTTTTGTCGCCTAGCTGGCTTCAGGTGAAAGCTGCTAAAACACTTGATTTGAGTTATTTGTGAGGAAAAGCAAGCCAGTGTCTCACTGATGTCGAGCCACAGACATTCGTTGAGTCTTCATGTGTAATAAGGTGCTGAATATTTGCTTTCATCCATAGAACCAGTGACAGAAAAGCCTGAGGCCAATGTTACCGCCAAGCCTCCAGAGGGGTCGGACACCTGTCGAGGTTTGGCACCTTCGTTTCTAAATGTGATTTTCTAAGAGGCTTAAGCACCAGCCTGTTGTTGGCTTTGTCTTCCATCAGCCTGTGACTCCTGTGATATAGGACACTCACTGTGCACTGTGGTCCCTCTGCTGTTTTCAGACTCCACTTGCTCCCAGTTGTGTGTTGCCAATGGTGCATGTGCATGCCGTGATGGTTATCAACTGCAAAAGGATGGAGTGAGCTGTAAAGGTAAGTAATGTAAATATAATTCGTGACTTCAACATAAATCTTAAGTCAGCCATTATATAAATACATGATTTTTAGCTCTTCCAAGATGCATGGCTCTTTGAATGACTATGTCTTTCTGAAGGTCTATTGGTCAGTCCAGCTCTTACATCTCAATAGCTATTGAATGGATTGTCATGACTTTTTGCTTTAGAGACATTTGTAGTCCCTAGAGAATGTATCCTAATGACTTTGATGTCTCTGCCCCTATCGGTTGATTTTCATGAAATGTGGTATGGTCCAAAAAGGCTGCACTAATGATAACTAATGAGGTGTATACGTGTAGTACTAATTAGTAAATAAACTATAATTAACAAAATAAGATGCTAAACATGACAAACATTGTACTTTTCAAGCATTGCAGTCATTGTGAACATGTTTGTTAGCTTGCTAACATTAGCATTTAGTCAAATATTGTCTCACAGAGCTGCCAGTTGTAGGAGTTGCTGCTAATCTTTTAACATAATAACAAACCAGGACCGCACGATCCGCTCAAAATGCCATTGTCTTGCTTTTCGATGTCTCTCCTCAGATGTCAACGAGTGTCTGACTGGCAGTCACAACTGTGTCGTTGGCCAAATTTGCATTAACACAGAGGGCTCGTTTCGCTGCCAAAGGGAAACCAGCTGTGGCACCGGGTATGAACTCAGAGATGACAACAATTGCCAAGGTATCAAATATGGGGTACTTTAGAAAATACACACAAATCACAATGAAGGTGGCTGTAATTACCTTTAAAGTACAAAAATTCTTGATATGTTCTATGCTTTATAGTATATCATGTAAAAAGTAGATTAATATGTAGCGTATTTTTGCTTTGATGATTCACTCCTCCTTGCCTGTTCCAGATATAGATGAATGCACTTTAGGGACCCATAACTGTGGACCGGACTTTACATGCACCAACACAGTCGGCTCGTTCCGCTGCCGCCCAAAGCAAAGGTGCTCTGAGGGTTTCATTCAGGACGCTGCTGGCAGCTGTATTGGTGAGTGGAGTGTTGCCCTCATGTCCAAATATTTCACAAAGAAATGTGAGCAGGCTTGCTTAAAGGGATAGTTCACTCAAAAATAAAAATTCAGCCATTACCTACTCATCGTGATGCCGATGGAAGGTTGGCTATGTAAAAGAATTACATGTCGAAGCCATAATTTGCCTCCATGTTGCTTCTCCAGCATTTTACGGTTTTTATTTTACATTTGAAACTTGGTCACCATTTGCTTTATTTGATTCAGTTGATCACTGCACCGCTTTTTCCCCGTGAAACTCCTTCAGTGTTTTGTGAGCAAAAAAATTCCCCTGACCCTCCATCGGTATGAGGTTGAGTAGGCAATAACTGACTTTTCATTCTTGGGTGAAACATCCCTTTAACGTGTTTTCTCATTAGATATCAATGAATGTGTGGCCCATACCAGTCCATGCCTGCCTGGCCAGACTTGTGTCAACACAGTGGGCTCCTACACCTGTCGCAGGAACACAGTCACCTGTGGACGAGGCTATCATCTTACTGAGGATGGTACACGTTGTGAAGGTCGGTACTATCACAATAAACCAATGGTTTACTTATAAAGTCTCCACTATAGTGTTTTTGTTTGTTTGCTGTCAGAAATCGTCATGTTTCACCTTATTTTTTTCCTTTTTCAAACTAAACTGATGTCATTATCTCATTTGCGATACAGATGTAGATGAGTGTCGTACAGGCAATGTGTGCGGCGACCATGGTTGCATCAATCTGCTGGGCACATACCGCTGTGAATGTAGAATTGGCTTCATCTTTAACAGTGTCACAAAACTGTGTGAAGGTACAGTAGGAAGTCGTCACTGTCCTTTTGTTTTAGTTGTAATATCTTGTGCAGATCAACTACTCTTTCTGCTATATGTCGAGATTAGAGCAATGTTGGCATCTCTGGAAAGTTGATAGTCTGCCCCCTGTGTTCTTTAGACATCAATGAGTGCAGGAATTATCCTGGACGCCTCTGCGCCCACAAGTGTGAGAACACAGAGGGGTCCTACCAGTGTAGCTGCACGACTGGCTTCAAACTGTCCTACGACGGCAGAAACTGTGAAGGTAAAATCCCTTTTTATTCTATTACAACTCATGTTAGGGCAATATAATATTTACATGATAAATGCGTTAAAAACAACATGTTACATCTGCGCCTGTATGCTGACAGATGTCAACGAGTGCGACGCCAACCCTTGCAGCCAGGAGTGTGCCAATGTCTTTGGCTCCTACCAGTGCTACTGTCGCCGTGGATACCAGCTAAGTGACTTGGATGGAATAACATGTGAAGGTACTGTTAGACTTCACAGTCTGTCATGAATGACGATGAACTGCTACAGATATTCCTCATTTTTACTCTCTGCTGCCCCCAGACATTGATGAGTGTGCTCTGCCTACCGGAGGACACGTGTGCTCCTACAGCTGCGCCAACGCTCCAGGAAGTTTCTACTGCACCTGCCCACCCACAGGCTACACCCTCGCCCCCAATGGACGCACATGCCAAGGTCGGAAGACGGATCTTATCTACCTCTTGTGCAAAAAGTTGTAAATTAGTATTTAATGTCTGACCTTGTGTTTGCAGATATCGATGAGTGTGCAGCGGGGAGTCACACCTGTTCTGTCTCCGAAAGCTGCTTCAACATCCAGGGAGGATTTCGCTGTCTGTCCTTCACATGTCCTCCGAACTTCCAGCAATCAGTGCGGGGGTAAGTGCCGATTTTGATAAGCGGTTGAAACAAAAGGGTTGATTTTCCCCAGCTGAGCATGACACATTTTACTCATTTGCATCAGTTTAGCATTAAGATTCCTTGTGACTTCCTTCTGATTTCAGTATTTTTCCTATTCGAATCACTGCCATGTGGATTTGTTTCGGTTTTGGCCTGCTGTTTGCTTTTGCCTGCTGTCACAACCTCTCTTACTCTCCAGCTCCCATCTATGACTACATCTCTCTCTTTCCCTCTTTTATCACTCATGCATGCCGCCATCTTTGCCGTCCATCCAATGAGCATTTCATTTGTCCCTTCCAGCCATTGCGAGCGCGTAACTTGCGAGTTCACGCGGGATCCTGCGTCGTGTCTATTGCTTCCGCTGAGAATCTCCTTCTACAACATCAGCTTCCCAACCAACACTCCCGTCCCCACTGATGTTTTCCGGATGGGACCTTCTAATTCTGTGCCGGGAGACAAAATATTGGTTGACATTGTCTCTGGAGACGAGGAAGGATACTTTATCGTGCAGCAGCACGCTAATGGAGGAGAGATCTCACTGCGCCGTGCCTTGTCCCAGCCCCGGGACTTCTTTCTGACTGTAGAGATGAGGCTGATTCGCTATGGGATGACTCACCTTTACATGGCTAAGATCGCTGTGTTTGTCACACATGAGCTGTCCATCCGACCCTCAAGAATATTTCCGTATTAGGAGTTTGTAAAACTCAGAGGAAGAGTTTGAAGTTCGTTTCAAGTCTATCTCTTAATTTTTTTATTTCCCACTCGTGTTGTCGTGGTGATTTTGACTTTCTTCCATTCTTTTCTTTTTACTCACAGCTTCAGCTGATCTTCCATTTAATACAGATAATGAAGGGGCAAATCTCTATTTCTTAATTAGCTTGAACTACTCCATAATTCATCCAAAGCTATAATAACACTGCAGCAGACTGTAATGGTGTTTTTAAGGGGTTATTTTTTTATACCTAAATAAAGTGCTTTCTTTTTTTGTCAGTATCCATCTGTTACATTTTCTCTTCTATGTAATCAGTGGCTCAAACCAATCAAAATATCTAATCAAATAGACAGCTTTAATATTAGTTGTTTTTTTTGTTTTGTTTTGTTTTTTGGTAGAACTGGGGATTGTAAAGTTGTCCCAGAATTACTGACATTGGGCTCTAGATGGAAAGCTTGATGCTTCTTATGAAGAAAAGAATGGATTACTGTGAAAATGAACAATTTGGAGAAAGTGCATATTTGCTCTTTTCTAAAAGTTAAACGTCAAAATTGATGTTAAATGACAAATTTGATATGGTATCTCTCTATGCTAAAAACAAAGCTACAGCTAGCAGTTTGGTAATTTGTCTTAGCTTAGCATAAAACTGGAGACATGGAAAAACAGCTAACATGGCTTTGTCCAGTAAAGTCACTACACCTTGCCAAGAAATACACAGAGCCCCAGCATTGAATATGGAACGTAGGTGAACTTCAGAGGTGCTGGCAGGCAAAATTTACCACCTCTGGGCAGAGCCAAGCTAGCTGCTTCCTGTCTTAATGCTTAGTTTAAGCTAGCTGATCATTGTAGCTTCATCTTCAATGTACAGACATAAGAGAAGTATTGATCTTTTCATCTAACTTTCAGTAAAGAGGTCAGTGAGCACATTTCCCACCCCAAAAAACTCAAAATTTTCCCTTTAACACAGAGTTAAATCATCAAGTTTACAGTTAATGAAAGATTATTAAAGCAGGAGTTCAAAATTGCCTAAGTTGTATTTCTATGTGTAATTTCTTTAAAATTGTTTTTCAGTTGTTTTTACAACACTGCCATGCCTTTTTGGTATTTATTCTGGCATATGATGTAGCAGTAGATATTGTTAGTACATTGTACCACTAGATGGGGCCCATTAGCTGTTAAAGGATCTCTGCAACACAATGATGGGATTTATTCATTGACGGCAGCTCACTCTACTTCATGTCTGTTCGGCAGCTACCCTTTATATGTACTTCCTGTGTGTTTGGAATTAAAAAGTAACATAAAAATGTCTTCTTACTCTTTAATATCAGAGCACAAACACACACACATACTGGCAATGGTTTCTGCCACTATTCTCGTCCTTCCTCCACTGTGGTCATTTCTGATGTTGAGCACTATTTTTCCTATGATCTGTTCCAAGCGGGCTCACCATAGGATCAAACAGGCCTTGCCTTGGTGAGCAGCAAGAAAAATAAGTGTGGCACTTATTTATGGGCATCTGGGGCTCAGCCAGCATGAGGCTCAATTAGTGGTGGAGCAGCCTTACAGCTCCTGTGATGGATGATTCTTTTAGTGTTGGTATTGGGTGGTTATCAATTAATTTGCTGTAAATGATACCAAGAGGCCAGTAGCTGTGTTGGTCAGCTGGTTAACGGCAGCCAGACAAATTTTCCACCGTTCAACTTTCCTCCTAGTGGTTTTGGGGTTGACTGCACATAGAGCTGATTGAAAATACAAATATATGAAATATATGCGGTAATTATTCCCTTAAATCATTGGATTATATAACCACCTACTTTCCAGAATGCTTGGATATTTGTTTTCAAAGGTAAAAATAGTGTAATGCTTTATGATCATAATATTAGCATCTGTGTTTTTTGGAGTCTTATTTTGGAGACATTTTTATGCAAATTCTTTTGCTGATTCTGTCAAAATCGCGATCTTTTTCTCTCAGTGTACCACGTGACCATGATGACATCTATTCTTGCATACCGTCATGTGGTTTTCTACCATCCTGTTTATTCCTTGGTGGCATATTGCTGGTGGAATACCAACCAATCATCTCAGTGGCTTTGGCCTCATGCCTTGCGACCAACTTGGACTCACCTGCTTGCTGCTAATTACATGGCTCTGCTCCATTTGCAGCTTTTGAGGTTATGGTTGAAAGCGCTACTGTCTTCATGATGGGGAACCCCACAAATGTGGTTTTAGGTTGGGGAATCAGGGTTTGGCCTGTTTTAAGGCACCCGGTCTTTGGTTAACCATGGAGGTCTATGAGGCTATTCAGGTGATGCCAGGTTCTTCTTGCTGAAATCAACTATGTAGCTTTGGTCAAAACATTTTCCTATGATTAATTGTAGAAAATTCACACTTTTCCTGAAGATTGTGTGTAGTTCTGCTTTCCGAGGCACATGCCATTAATCTCCCTTCTCTCCCCATCTTGATTGATCCCTTCATCTTGCCTTTTTTCCACTGGCTTTTTCAGATCCAGGCAAGATGCTTCACTCAGCATGCGTTGTATCAAGGCCTGCCAACCTAATGACATCAGCTGCAATCTAGACCCCGTCCACCTTATCACCCACACCGCCCTCTCTCTGCCGTCCTTCAGAGACTTCAATGAGCCAGAGGGTAAGACAAAGTGGAAGTACAGCAAGATCTTAAAAGCAGGTTTAAGATCTGTTTGTATAGTAGTCTTTAATAGAGGAAGAGGCTTTTTATTGATTCCAATAAAAAGGTATTTAACCCTAAGTAGTTAGAAAACTAAGAGAGAGCATGAAAGTGAGCCAACTTTGAGCAAATGTGTGTTGTTTTGCACATTTTTGCC
>JAQFJA010000015.1:6822338-6835054 GCA_029874485.1 Naso brachycentron
AAAAAAAAAAAAAAAAAAAAAAAAAAAAAACTTGCTGCACTTGTGTCCTGAGCAAAGAAAAAGCAAAGCTAGAGCCCAGCGTCAGGTGCTACAAGCTGCTAGCTAGGCCTGTAGCCAGGCCCAGAGAGCCAGACCTGGCAGCTCCGAGGCTGCGACGTGTGAAACACTGCACACAAAGGAGCTTGCTCCATCTGTATGCACCCTACATAGGCAGGCTTTTGTTGCAGCCGACAGGCACATGACTGCTAGCATCTTAACCCCTGAGAGCCAGCGTCTCTTTTCCCCTCTCTCTAGACTGCACACTGCAGCAGAGACCACAGTGAGTTAAGACTTTAAGGAAAATCAACTCTTGATTTAAAGTTAGAGCAAGCGGTTTATTTGTGATTAGTGTGTTTGGTTTTTTTGTGGACACTTTGCTCCGTAAAAACTCCCTAACAAGAAAAGAAAAACTCCCTAAAGAGAAAAGTGTGATTTAAATATCAGACATCCTTGTATGGTTTTACTATAATGTTTTTGTAGACTTGTACTTTTTTCTCTTAAATTCATCAGCCAAAACGTTGTTGAAGCAAAACAAGTGCTATACATTGTTTTAGGAATTGGATCAGGGCTTCGTTTTTATTAACAATGATTTGAGGTTAATATGGAGGTCAGCCATGAGCAGGGAAAGACCAGAGAACAAAACCAAAAAAGTGTTTTCACATTTAATATATGTAAATATATGCAGATGAATATTTTCTATGCTGCTGTATTTATTTACAAAACAATAATTAATGCAGGTCAGATGTAGGATGCTTTTTCCATTTTAGCGCTAATTGCATTCTCTTTACCGCCAGGCCGACTTTGCTTATTTGTCTCTGCATTTTGCAAAAAGTTTTTAGGGACAGTTCAGAAATGAGACCGCCGACTCCCGCTGGGAGACCCCTCTGTAAAATCCAATTAAAGATAAATCACTAGCATCAAGACTCGACGGTCGCTGCAGTTAGGAGATGCTCTGACCTATTAGCAGTCGTCATTTTTCAATTTTTAGCGTGCTACGTGGACGTCCTTGAGTACATCATTAAGTCACACACTCACACACAAAGGCTCTTTTTCTGTCTGGGAATATTTTCTTTAATAAACTGCAGAAAGCCAATAATAATAATAATTATGCAATTATTATCCAAATTTTGAGTCCTTTATTGTGAAATACCCGCTCAAATAAATAGACTAATAGATAAAATCGTTTTTATGTCGACACACTTGCATGCCTCGTGTTGCCCTGTGTAACCAGACAGCTCCAGACATCTGTGTGAGGGTTTGTGTGTGTGTGTGTGTGTGTGTGTGTGTGTGTGTGTGTGTCTGTGCATGTGTGAAGCCATGATTTAACGTTTGTGCAGGCTCGTGCTCCATATGAAAGCAAACAAACACCCTCTTTGAAGCGTTCCTGAGCCCTTACTCAGCTGAATTAGATACAGGTAACTGAAACGAACGTGCTGTCACTCAGTCTGAAAAGTGCCGGATTTTAGAGACAAGAGAAAAGGGGGAATCACGGGACGGACAGAGAGGATGCGGTTAAAATAAAACCTGTCTTCACATCCTCCCCCACCCGTCTACCACCATCTTCGCTGCACGAAATGTGGGTGTACGGTCCAGATGGGGTTGGGTTGCGAAGGGCTCCTATCTGGGCTGAGCTAGGTCACGCAGGCCCATCCAGGCTGGAGCTGCTCTGTGACGTGGCACTGAACTAGAACCAACAGCAGGTCCGAACCCTTTAAGAGGTGGTACCGCTCCCTGGGAATGCCAGAGACCTGCAAGTGAGCTGATGTTGACAAGAGCTCCAAAAAAATAATCATTTATTAATGCGGGATGGACCCCGAAATGTGCGCAGCAAGTGGCTGGGAATCAGCAGAGGTGTGTGTGTGTGTGTTTGTGTTGGGAGGAGGGGAGAAGAGGGGTAAGTTTCAGATCTGAAAAAAGACAAACATCGAAAATAATATTTTTGATTTTTCCCTTTTACCTCTCGGCAGTTTATGATTTGCCTTTGTTTTTTTTCCGCATTATTTAAAACGAGTAATTCCAGAGCAAGGCTGTGTAAAAATGATGCAGATGTCTGAGCAGAAATGTTGCAGCCTTGAGAGCACTTGACTTCACATTCAGGGCATTTTCCTGTGTCATCTTGCAGTCCAGAAATTTCCATGCCTCACTATGAAAATCTATTTAATGTAAGCTGGAATAAGACCATGCTAGCAAGGATTGCAGCATCAGTTTTGCTGTAAATTAAATTTTTGCAATGTTCCACACTGTTATTAGAAATTACAAAAAAAAGATCCCTTTTTACCAAAGATCAATGGTGTTTTTTTTGTTTGTTTCTTCGGAAATAATTCCCTGTATTAAAAATGATGCTAATGTCCTCGAGATGGGCAGTGTATTCTGTTAGCTAAATTAGAAACCAAACTTTTCTAATAAACCTGGCAGTTTAAAAATGACCTAGAGAGGGGAGTCTCATGGTTAACTGAAAGTAGGGCGATGATTCTCCCAAAGCACTGCCCTTACTTTAATGAAAGAAGAGCTGCAAAAAGAAGACGAGCTGTGAGGCTGTCAAAGTGCTGCTCATTTGGGATTTATTGTCTGTTTGGCTGTTTTAAAAGCTGTTTAGGTCACTTGTCTGTAGCGAGCGCAGGTCCATCTCGTCTGTCCTCTTTTCCAACCTTTGCTCTGCTCTGCTGCTGCACAGTCTCCCTTCACAGACATGCTCGGTTTTCTGAGGTGAGTGGCTTAATAATTATCAGAGAAATACTTTTGAATCAAAGTGCTCAGTTAGTGCCCTTGATAAGTGTGAACTGTGTTCAGAAAACACTCTGGAAGGTTTTTTTGACCTTGCAGGCTTATACCACTTTATTTTGTTTCGTGTCAGTCAGCTGCTTTACCCTGCTGTACATTTAGAATGTAAACGTTTGAAAAAAAAGAACAGTTTTTATAGAGTATGTTAAATTCGCACACGTATTTAATCTGTAAAGTTCAAATATAAAATAAAAACACTGAAGATCGAAGCAATTTGCAGCATTGATTGCTGCATTTGAAAAGGCTGATTTTTAAATTACACATTCAGAATGTTTGAAAGGTCTGAAACTCAAATGTTTTTGTACACACAGATGGCTGCTTATTTTCTTTACAATTACAATATATTTTCAGTATCCTTCTTCACTAAAGAGATTCAAAGTTTCAAAAGAGCATGTAGTGACATCCTGGGTAACAGCTTTCTTTATACACTTTTAATTGCACAAGCTGAGAGAGAAAATTCTCATTCATTTTTTAAATTTTCTTCAAGCTGAAACTGAACTCAAGCGCTTAATAAAATTGCCATATCCTTGTTTTTTAAACTAAAATTAAAAATACACTTTTTTTAGTATCAATTAGTCCTGATAAAGCTTTGTTTGAAAAGAGAGTACACTACGTTTTTAACTTAGGGTATGAAAAGACATCCAAGTTAAATTTATTAAATAATTATTTTTGGCAAAATGCGGGCGAAACAAAATCATCATTTTGTTGTTTAAATATAAACAATCTTTTCAGAATTAAAGTTTGTCCCTTTGTAAGGGTCTTTTTTTGACCGAAAAAACCCCTACAAAACAATTTTCCTTTTGTCTTATTAGGTCTCATTAAAAGTTACAACTGACTTTTTCCAACTTTTTCTTTTTAATGAAGTTTTTTAATTTTTTCAATGACTTTATTAATTACTTTATTCATTTAAGGTTTTAAAAAATTTACCTGAAGCTGAAAAAAAAATCTTTTTTCATCTCAGACTGAATTTGCCTCCTTTTTTCTTGCACTAAATGCCGTTTAACATTACCAACTTTTCACATTGTGGCTTGTATTTTCACTCTCTGTTAATTATACTGTTGTATATATCAATATTAATAATTATGTGTATATTTGGTTACTTTTTTCTTTTAAAAAAATAATTTTATTAGCTTGTCTTCTATGTATGTCAGTCATTTTGGCATGAGTTAGTTAAATTTCATGCTGTTTTTTAAACTTTGAAACAGTTGAAATACTTCATTTCCCCCAACAACTTTTGAGCCAAGAAAAAAGAAATCATCAAATGTGATACAAATAAATAAAGAGAATAAAAAGCGTACAGTGTTTGTGTCCACATCGTCCCCTGTCCTTGAGTGCAGAGGGTTAACCTCTGTGTCTGTCTGCTCCTAAAGTGAAGATGAGAATTCATATCTGTGTCTCCTTCAGTTCATTTACTGTATTTCTCTTTTTTGGTATTTGATAGAAATAACGTTGTTTTATATATGACGACATGTTGAACAGGGTGCGGCGTGTTCGTCGCGATTTGGCAAGTAATATGCAGTGGTTGCATCACTCGAGCCGCCATGTTGTCTCCTCCTGTCCTCCATTTTGTGAATCTGTCTCTTGGTTCTTGCTCACCTGCTTTTATCAAACTTTTACCTCACTCTTTTTTGTTCTCTATCAAAATTTAAAAAAAAATTAAATTCTGTTGCTCTCATGTGATTTTCAGATGAGTGTCAGGCTTTTGTTTGATTTCAGAGGGAACTAACTTTGCTTTTTACCTTCAAGTTCCTTCCCAAAAAGCTGAAATCTGCCATCTACGCAGCAAAGTGGAAGCTGCTTTGACAGGAGGAACTCCTCTATAGGAGGACTGTGTGTTATTTGACAAGCTGTTTACCCCTTAGAACAATTTGTCCATGTAATCAGCGACACCCGTGTGAGAGTTTGCATGCGACGTTAGGTTTTACAGCTCTGCAGCGTGAGTGACTGTGACCCGTAGCCCCATAATGGCCGCTGGGGGTCATGGAGGTTAATAGAGACTTATGTATGAGGCCCCAGAGTGACATCCCAAAGGGGATGGCCCCTTAATCCTTATTAGGCCTCTGTGTTAGTGATCCTTACCTTTCAAAGCAAACAGCACGCTCCCTTTGCCGTGGGGCTCCGGCCTGCCCCCAGCGTTACACTTTTGACCCTGAGGTCGTGGCCTTTGTTCAGTCCCCTTCAGAGACTGACCTTAGAGGTCACGGCTGTAATAGAGAAGTTGTTGAGGCGCGTGCTGCCGAGGGGCCCCTCAGCAGACCACCTCGTAGAGGGAGCCTCCGCTCCGCGCCGGTCACCAAAGAGCGAGGAGGAAGCGTGTGTGTGTTCGCCGGAGTGTGAACGTATAGATGGCTGTAACTTATTGAGTGAAAATACAAGAGGGGGTTGCGTGCGTGAGTTATTACCATTCAGGACAAGGGCTCAGGCTTGTAAATAGGAGCCGAACTTTGGCATTTTAAAAGCAATAAGTCATGTATTCACAGAAGTAGCTGCTTCAGAGAGGGTCACATCTCTCTCTGTTGGCTTTCCCAGGCGGTTCTACTTATTCAATTGCATTTTTTTCACTGCTGACTAAAAAATAGAGTTCATACGCTGAAGAAATAATATTTTTGTGCGTAATAGGATTAAAAATTATTGATTTTTTATCTTTTTGCAGTGTCTAATGAACTTTATTTGAAAGAAAACTGTTGCTTTATCTGTTCGACGTCCAATAATAAAAAATAGTAAATGTGTTCTTTAATTAAAATTCATGTTGAACTTTAAAATGCACTCTTTTTTGCCACTGAATATTAAAAATATTGCAGCAAATATCGTTTTCAGCGCTGTGTGTGTTGCTTGTCCCAGGGTAGTGCAGCACAGAGCCGTGTGTGTGCATACGTATGTGTGCTGTTAACTTCATCATTGTTTACTGATGGGTCATGTTGTTGCAGTGGATTCTTAGGGTGATTTATAGGGATGTGAAGGTGGCGGTGCTCTGATAAGACCACTCGACAACTCTGTTGTTTTAGCTCATGAGTGACCTACATCCAGCTTTGACTCTGACACATTCACTGCAGTCGCTTTATTTGATAGTGTTTTTTATTTATTTCTTCCGTTTGCACCTTTTTTTATTATTGCAGAGTGAAAGTTTTGATGAGTCACTTAAGCGCAGCTTGTCTTCTGTCTTTCACCTGCTGCGTTCCGGCTGAAAAACACTGTAAAACATGACTCTCGTGCTCATCACACATCAACAGTGCAACATGCTTTTTCACAGTGACAGTAAGTGTGTGGCGAAGCAGAGCACGGCTCGGATCGGACCCTGGGATGAAGGGGCTTGGTGAAAACAGTTGCGGTGGTGGACTCTTGGATGTGTCATAAATGAGGTTGTTAATATTGGAGTTTCATCAATGGCAGCATTACGCAGGCCGCTCCTGCAGGGGCGAGGCCGCGCAGAGGGCTACAGTGTCAGAAGTTGGCAGCTGAGCCAAAACCAGAGTCGTATCCTCAAGTGAACTCTCTACGACGTACGGTGCAACAGGCTCTGCCAAGTTTTTTGAATTCCTGCCACATGTTAGATGGTAAACAACTGACTAGCAGAAACAGTGTCTCAGATAGATGAGGAGGGTTAAGGGACTCTTCAGATTGCTGATGATCATGTATTTGTTTACACTATTGTTTGATTTATATTCAGAATGCGGCCGTCGTGGCGTTTTCTGCTTGCAACGATTGCAGTTGGTTGAAAGACGTGGCGAGATGTGACGTCACAGGACTCAGTCTGGAGAGCGTTTGGTGCTCGATTCGTTTTAACCTTCAAAGATTCGGGTGAAATTAAATCTTGATAAAAGTTCACTATAATCACTCCGGGTGATCTCCTGTAGCCCCCCGACTGCTGGTCTCACTCGTGCTTATTTTTCAAGCTTGGAAGTTTGTCGCGTTCGTGCATCGTGTGTTTAAGATATGCGGATGTTGCAGCAAAACACAGAACACGGGGAGTCTGAGTTTCATTTGAGACTGTGGAAAGCTGTGAAGAGTTAGGCAGACAAGTGCACTCTCTTCCCCTCTCTCTCTCTCCCTCTCTTTCTCTCTCTGGGTCCGTCTTCAGAGGTAGAGACACACAGACACACACGGCAGCGTAACGCCTTTTCTTTCAGCCTCCAGGACTGAGAATGAGGAGGAAGGAGAGGCTGCAACTAACCAAGCGGCCATATTAGTTTGCTGTTCAGTCGCTTCATGCTCGCTCTGGTCTTCGTCTTTTTCCTCCTCTGTAAAAAACACACGTATGAGAAAACGCTTAAGTGTGTATAAGGGGGTTTTCTTGCCTTTATTTGTGTCAACGTGCGCAATTCCCCCAAAGACAGATTAAAATCAAGAGCAGATAGCCGTGCTCCATGATGTGAGATCTATCGTTTCTTTGGACAGTTTTCCCTTTTTCCCCTCTCTTTTGTGCGGCTGCTACTTTGGGGAGAGAGGAGGGGAAAAAATTTGCCTGTGTTGAGTTCTGGGTTTCTTTTGGGAAAGAGAAGACCGGAGGGGAGGGGAATGGCGTCCAAAAGAGAGGAAGTTGTTTTTTGTTTTTTGTTTTTTTGCTATGGGGGAATCTGTTGCAAACAACTAAGGGGCATTAGAACACTTTGGCCATGGAGAGAAGGGAGAGGAGCCGGGTGGAAATCGCACGGGTGTGAATAACCTTCAGCAGGCTGATGCAGGGGTTGGTAGGTGTGCATGAGACACGGGGAGAGAGAGACAGCAGGGGTGGTATCTGGCACAAAAAAACGTAAAAAGATCCTCCTCATGCAGGCTTAAATTAACACTAGCTGTGCAAAGCAGGGCTGTTTATTACTGTAGGCTATAACAGTGCTACTGAAAGGACAAGAAAGGGTGGGAGACAGAATAGGCTGGACAGTGAACGGGAGGCGGAGGGGGAAGGAGGGTGCAGGACACGAGCAGAGTCATCAGCAGAGTCCATTTTATCGTTCGGTTACTGCCCGACATTTCTTCTCTCCTTATTCGCACACAGGACCGCCGCTGCTGCTGCAGATCGCAGCACGGCGAGGGTGGCCTAGTAATGGCACATGGCGGGCACACTGCGGTAAATATTACAGGATTTTACAGCACGGTTCACTGTTGCAATCAGGGCAGGGCAGTCGCACCCAGGTGCTTATCTGGCTTTGATTGCGTGCCAGAGCAGTCGGTGTAGCTGCTCGACTCATTAAAGTGTCCTTGGTCGAGAAAAAGAAGCAGTGATCGAGGCGAAAGAGGCTTTCTTTCTCGGCCTTTATTAGAGCCGCCATTGCTTCCATGAGCCTCCTGGAAGTTTTGTGATAGAGGACATGTAGGTCAAAGACAGACTTCTGATTTTAAACCTGGCAGCAGCAGCAGCTCTGAAGATAAAAAGATATATCGTTAATCTTTTTCCATGAATCTCAAAGTTAGGTGTTGCAAGTTGTCCCAGAATCTTTTAATCATTTGTGTGTGTGTGTGTGTGTGTGTGTGTTTGCTTCCTCCTCAGAAGTGCACTGTGCCCCCCCCCCCTCCAACTCCCTCCCTCCCTCCACCTCCCTCCCCACCCCGCCTTGTGCACGCGCACGTCGCACGGGTGATGAAAACGCGCCGTGCGAACGCACTCCCACACGTCCCTGTTTCATCATCAGCTGAGCCCTTTTTCCTCCACTCACAGCTCTCCTGCCCTCCCTCTCTCACCCCCTCCCCTCCCGGCTCTTGCTTCTTTTTCTATCCATCGCTCTCCTCCTCCTCTCTCCCTTGGTCCCGGCCACATGCGAGAGGGTAGACTAGGACGCTGCAGCTCTGAAAAAAAAAAAGAGAGGGGAAAAACGCTCTGCTGCTATTTCTACAGGCAGGCCCTCCCCTTTAGCTAGTCTGTGCCAAAAGAGGGAGGGATTTTTTACTACTCCCAGTCCCAGGATTTTAACCCTCTGCCTGCTCTCGCTTCTCGCTGCAAGATCTGCTCCTCAATATCATGCAACAAGTGGCTTTGCTTTACTCCTACTTCGACATTGCGGCGCCATTTGCGAAGACGTTTTTCGGAAGCCCGCTTTTCTTCGCCTTGCGGGCGCTGATCACACGCATTTGGTCGTTTTTTCGCCGATTTTGGGTTGTTGTCAGTAGAGTTAAACTGGACAGGGTAGATTTAGTGGTTTTGGTTTGTGCCCTGCCGTGATGCAGAGGCTTTTCGAGCACGTGCTTCTAGATTGCTCGCCATGCTTCCTTTTCTCGTGAGGCGACCCTGAGGCTCAGGGCGAAGACAGCAGTTTTATTTTTCCAGCATGTTGTTTGAGCAGCGACTTGATTTTATGTTACCTGTGCATGTATCGTAATTTCAACAGATGATTTCTCATGTATTTTCTGTGCTCTTATCTCCTTCACCCTCCTCCTTCCTCACCCTTTCCATCTCTAAACCTCTCCCTCTTTTGGGTTTTCTGCCCCACCCTCTCTTCCTCACGCTCTCTACCCCTCTCTCCTTCTCTCTCTCTCTCTCTCTCCCTCTCTCTCTCTCCTTCTCTCTCGTGGGCAGTCTCCGCTGAAAGGAGAGCAGGAGGGCGGAGCAGCGACGGGGCTTTTTCTGGGACAGGTGCCAATTCCAAACAAAAGACACGAAAAGCCAAAAAGGAGTGAGATAGTTCCCAATGACAGGCAAAAAGTGGCATGTTTCAAGAGCTGATTTGTAGTAATAACGTGTGTGCGTGTGTAACTATTCTCCACTTGCAGGACTTTCTTTTTTATTGAGTAGCGGCAGAGATCTTGAATTCTCTCTTTCCCCCCTTCTCTGCTCTCTTGCTCCCGTGAAGGCATTTGAGTTTCGAGCGGGGAAAAGAAGGAGGGGCGGGTGGAGCTGGGAAGGGGCAGTGGGAGGCGGAGCCTTGCCTCCTCTCCTCCCTGTGAGTCTTCTGCATTATTCATATGCCCGGGCCAGTGCTGCAATCTGACTGGCTGCCTGGCTTAGCATTCACTCGACATTCAGCAGCTCTGTTTGCTAACATTCCTCATTCAAAGCCTTGTTAACTGCCAGACGGGAGGAACACGCGACTCCATGGGAAACCCACATGGCCTCCTTATTGTGGCGAGTCCTGACAGTCTCAGACTCGGAGGTGGCAGACAGGGGAGAGCATGGGGAGCCGGTTTGCAAATATTAGGAAGCAAGTTAGCTGAGGTGAAGCAGGTTCGCCGAGGCTCAGAGACGTTTTTTGGGGTAAGATGGCCAGATTGACGGGGCACAGCTCAGACAGAGGGGCAGACAGACACACAGACAAGGCGTTGAGGCAGACAGGGAGGCTGGCACTTTGTGGGACTCTGAATGAGTCTCTCGTTGGCGTGCCCGCCTACTCCTTGCAGGGAGTGCAGAGCTGTGTGACTGAATCCGAGCTCCTTCTCTGCCCTTCTCTACAGAGAGGATATGTGGACATACTGCGTACAGCTACAGAGGGAAGCCAGCACAATGAGCGGCGGAGATTTCGGCGCTTTTACCCCGGATAGCTGCCTGACTGCTACGTGTGCCAGTTACCTCAAAGTCTCAGTGGGTAAGTCAGAGAGTGTGTGTGTGTGGGTGTGGAGGAGAGTGTGTGTGCGTGCATGTATGCATGTCTGTGAATTTGCAAAGCATGCACACATGCAGAGGTTTTCTTTTGGCAAAAAACGATGAAACACGGACGAAACCGGCGCCACGATGCGGCTTCGTTGTGACCCGTTCTCCGTGTCGGCGTTTAGAAGTCTGGGTGTTGTTTCCTTCAGGGCGACACGACTATCCGGAGTGAGGAGGCTTAACTGTATGTAGCAAACCATGGGGGGAAATGTGGCAAAGGCTTCGAATTTAAGACGAAACCGAGCTAATCTGTCGCCCGGTGCGGTCCTACCTGCAGTTTTGCACTCCAGGTCGGCCTTTTGTATGTGTGAAAGAGAGACGTTTTTTGGAGGGAGCACAGAAGGACTAGTGCTGTAATGTTGGGCCGAGGGCCAGACAAGGCCTGCTACACAAGGCCGAGCCCCACCACAACGTTCTCTGTCTCCCTCTCTCTCCCTCTCTCTCTCTCTCTCTCTCTCTCTCTCTCTCTCTCTCTGTCTCTCTCTCAGTCTCTCCTTGTGACTCTCTCCCCTTTTTTCTCCTGGTCAGCCATCAGAAAACTATAAACCGCATTTCTCGTTAAAACCTCATCTTGGGGAATATGTGCGCGGTTTTATGGTTTGTATTAGGAGGTTAAACATTTGAAAATGGGTCAATGCTGACACGTGGCCACACGTAGCGTTGATATAGCTCGAACAAGCCTTTTGGACATACAGTTTATTATGCTTTATAAGTAATGTGGCTCAAATATAAGCGTTCGTTTACATTTTCTGCATTTTCTTTCACATGCGGAACCAAGAAAAATGCTTTAAGACATCAAGCAGTGGACTTAGTTTGATTATACGGCCAGAAGACTCGGTTAAATACAAAGCACTGTAAACTAAATACACAGTATTTGGTTTGTATTTTTACCGGAATAGAGCGGTATGCTTTGTAAAGAATTAGTGAAAGTTGCTTTATCATTAGCATAAATATAAAACCTTCTTCATGCTTGAGGATGAATATTAGCTCTAATTTTGTCTGTGTAATATCACATTTTCTACATAATTAAAAAGCTCAATACGCCACACCCCCCATTGATGCCTTCTTGTATGGCATCTTTTAATTATCACTTTTTTAAACCGGCGCTAATTGAAAAATCCTCCTTTTTTTTTTTCCACTCTGCCTGTCGATATGGCTCCATGTTGAGCACCTCAGCACATCAGAGGCTACCATGACCAGTAGGTAGGAGGAGAGGCAGTGTGAGTCATCACAGATAGCTCGAGTCATCCCACCTACGTCCTACGTGAAACACTACAGGGCCTAGTGCGAGCGCCGCCATCACTGTCGCCCCGACAGGAGAGCCCTAACTTCGCTTCCCGCATTAGGTGTGTCCGAACCCCTCTTCTGAGACCCTCGCCGATATTACGAGTTGATACGTCAGCATTTGAATAAGGAGCACGTCACTGCTGAACACCAATCGGCTCATTAGGTGCTGCAGTAAAAAACTGCATTGAAGGACATGATTGTTTTTGTAATTTTTTTTCTCTGCTCTCCTTTTCTGTTTCTCTTTAGTTGATTCAATGAAAGAAGTAAAAGGTAATGTTTGCGCCGGGTCGTGCCGCTCTTCCGATCACACGGCCCGAAGTGAAACAGGAAAAATCGCACTTTTTATACACATTGAATAACGTGGAAACTGTTGATTGTTCAGTAACTTTAAAAAAAAAAAAATCAAAAATGTTTGATACATTATAGTTTCTTTCCAGTGTCTGTTTCTGTCACAAATAATGTAAGAGTCATACAGCATAATTCCTGAAAATGTTGCCATACTAAAAAAAAAAATTTTTCGTCCAGAGGAGACGAAAACGAACCTGGATAAATCTTGGAATTCCTAAATTCTATATATTTTTAATGCAAAACTTGCAGGAAGTTGCAGTTTGTTGTGCAACTTTATAGAGTACACACTAATTTGTTGCACTTAAAATATTCTTTCACCTTTAAATTAAAAATTAGAAATCGCAAAATGTCCTGCATTGTTTTGGGTTTGTTTTTTTTTTCAGCTGAAAAAGTAAAAAGGGAATTGCAAATTTTGCCTCGACATTGAATTTACAAGCCTGATATATAAAAATCACATGATGAGTTATAGACAGCTAAACTGAAGGAAATGTGAAAACCAACACAAAGACCATCACACCACATCATGAACCACACACACACACACACACACACACACAGAGGCAAACACCCAGACACATTTGATGCTATGTACCCCACAATGAACCCTGGCTCCTAAGATGAATGGGGTTCCCACGCCTCTCCCAAGGAGTGCAGGGCACAGCCTCCTCCTCTACACATTCACACACTC
>JAQFJA010000015.1:6863767-6876436 GCA_029874485.1 Naso brachycentron
ATTGGTTGCAATAAAATGATATAATGTGGCGTGATTGGACTGAAAACCAGCACACCGTATCCATCTTGCGTGCAGATACAGCCCCATTGTGCAGACTGCGACTGTGCTGGATCGTTTCAGCCCAGCTCTGCCTCAGAAGTTAAAAAACAACAAGAGAAGGTCCCTTGGAAAAGAGGGAAAAAAAGTTTAGTAACTGGCACTCACCAGCTCCAATCACAGCGCAGAGAAGAAAAGCAGACCACTTAAATAGCAGCCAGTCAGAGAGCTGTGGGAGGGACGTCAGGACAGCACAGGCTGTTCTTTTCATAAAACACACACACCCAATTAGTTTCATTGGCTACCTCTTCCTGTTGATACCAGCATGTAGGAGTCAAATACAGAGTGAGCGAGAAAGAAAGCTATTCCTATAATATCTCACACTGGCTGTGAGTGTGTCTGCCGTGATTACAAGTGAGCTCATGTGCTTTTTGTAGACTTTTAGAGAGGATTAAACCACATTTTAACACACTGGTGTTCTCCTTTCTGACGTGTTGCTTTTAGCACAAGACAAATGACAGCAGAATGTTAACAAGCTTGAAATATAGCTTGAAAAGTAGTGCTAAGGAAATCCATAAACGTTGGATCTTATCACTCCCACTTAGAGGAAGTTTTTCAGTCCTGGGTGTTTGTGTGTCTACACTTGGTCCTGTGTCAGATTTCAGCCAAAGCTGGTGGACACAAATCATCATCATCCTTTCTCCTTACGCAGTCCACCCCATAAATAACGTGACAGGGAAAGCAACAAAGAAGAAAAGGCTGAATTTTACAAATTAAAGTCACAGTTAAGTTAAATGAATGTCAGCACGAGCAACGTGCAAGTCTTCCTGCCACAAAGCCAATCTGACATGTGGTGAAATTTATGAAGGGGATGCTGATGTAAACAGTTCGGTTATGTTCAAGCACCACAATTACCTGGCTTTGTTAGATATCGGCAAAGGTCATTGACCTTTGCATTCACTGGGACTTGAACCCAGTGCCCTTACTGAAAACCCAATTTCTAACCCACAGCTCTTCCAAAACATTGCCTCTCTTGGGATTTTTGGGTGGAGTTGTTGCTATGATCGTCCAGTAATACCGCAGATTATTTATACTGAAGTTAATTAAAAACCTGGTGGATGGCATACTGGTGCATTGCATGCTAACGCTAAAGGGGTACTCCGTACTTTCGAAAACAAGGTTAAAATGTCCTGACCAAGCTGTCGTATATGAACGGGTCAGATGTAACTTACATAACAACCATAAATACTAAATTTAACCCGAACCATGAACGTACCAATTTAACCAAGTAGTTTGTCACATTTGGATGAGCGTAAACTCCTGCTGTTGCAGTGAGCATAATAAAATAGTGCCTTTGACATACATCTTTAACAATTTCATTTTAAATTAATTATTACTATTTGAGTTATTTTAAATTGCACCAATTGTATAAATAAGAAATTACTCGAAGCAGCTGCATAGGCAAAATGGATTGCGGAAAAAGTATACCAAAAAGCATACTTGGTGACTAATAGGGCCTACTCATTAAAAGTATATAATATTAATATATATGAGGTTATCTTACATGCATCCTTAACAGTAATTCATACAGTGCAACTTAACTTTTGCATTAACGTATTAAATGAGCATGCTAGGGTACGTATGCATGTATGCTGATGATATTGTAATACATGCACATTGTAGAACTGAAACCAATAAAGCTGCCGATTAGTTTACACAACAAAACAAAGTTCATAATATTTGGAAAATTGTAAAATAAGCACAGATGTTAAGGTGGAAATTGATTGACATTAAGTTTCTGGGTGTTTTAACAGACCTCAAGCTCTGCTCAAAATCACAAGATCTCCAGAAGCATGGGAATACTGGCCAAAACCAGAAACATCCTGAGTCAAAAAACATGACACACTTTATATTGTGCACTTATTGTTCCCTCTCTGTTTGTCGAAACCTGGGGGAATACCTAAAAAAGCACCTTGCAAAAGATTTGCACATTGCAAAAAAGAGCAATAAGAATAGTACATCACGCTGGGTATCGAGAGCATTCTAATCATTTGTTTTTAAAGTCACATACCTTGAAATTCATGGACTTAGTGAAATTTAAAACCACTCAAATTATGTTGAAAGCCTGTAGTAGTATTTCACCAGACAATGTTCAAAAATGTTCATCAATAGAGAAGGTATTTGAGAGGGAAACTTAATCTAAAACATCCGTCTGTCTGTACTACTGTTAAAAGCATGTGCGTCTCAATTTGTGAGGTATCCCTGTGGAATGGTCCAGATGTGGAAACAAAAATGAACAATAATATTAAGAAATTCAAATGCAGCTACAAACAATCATTCATGGACAAGTATGCAGAGCTCGAAAGTTGATATTGTTCGAAGATGTGAATATTTTTGTTATTATTGCTATTTTTTTTCTAGCTTTAACAGAGAATTCAGTGATTTACTGGGATACGATATGAAAATATTGCAATATGATATGAAAACATGATTTACACTGTAGGAGGGGGCAGGACAAGATCAGCTTTTGTTTCCTTCCGCCCCCTCTCAAACACACCTTTTTGTACTTTCGTACAGACTATGTGATATCCTTGTGTATGGGGACTTTTTAAAAAAGTTTTATTGTGTTTTTATAAGTTTTGATTGTTTGAGAAAAATAAAGATCAAATCAAATCAAAAATAAACAAAAAGGCGGCTCCGTTCTGTCACACCAGTCAGAAATGTTATACATGCAGAGGGCCATGCAGATTGCATTCAATTAACAAATTACAACCTTTTGTCTTGTGTGATTAAAAAAAGCCTTTTTAATTTGAAAAGCCTTTTGTGTTTAACTGCCTCGTGACATTTAGTTGGTGGTTTATTGTGACAAACACGAAATTCTAAACACTGAAAAGTCAATTTTCCCCTTATTTTCTCAGGTTTCAGTGACAAAAATGAAAAAATACTACACAGAGCAAAAGCAATTTAAAGTCAAAACAGCAAACTACTGTAGAGGAGTGCAAACTTAAAGTTAGTCAAACTATCTTTCTGAATTTCGAACCACAGCAAAACTTAACTCAACCATGAAATCCAGCTCTGATTAGGATCTGGCTGTTTTGGCCTGATGGGGTCCAAAACTTTCAGGTGGTTACAATTACACTGTGCTGCTTGGTGTTCACGTAGTAAGAAATCTGTGCTATAAAAACACAACCTTTACTCAACCTTTTTTCACCCACACGGGGATTTTCACCTGATAAGACCTCTACTAAACACTGACATGGTGAACATTTCCCTGATTAGTTCAGGGAGGGGAGAATGGGATACACCTTTGTGAAGTTTTATGTCCACATGTGACTCGTAAAGGTCTTATCAGTTAGACTTCACGTCACCTGTGCAGAGTCTTTAAAAGGTGACATCATTTGCTTCGTTTGGCACTGTCTAGTCCACACCCTTTTGTGTCCATTCTGGGGATTTTTCTTTGCCATGACACATGAATCTCCAGCTGAAAAAAAGTGAAATTCTTGAAAGGTTAGAGGTTTTAAAACAGAATTTGAATGCCGTTCTTGCTTTAGAGCAGGTGAAACGTTTTGGAGGGAAAGTTTTTGAAATCTGAGGAGAGAAAGAGGCAAACCTTTAACCTAAAGGTGGTGCAGGAAGAGAGGCTGCAGCTCTTTCAGCTGTCATGATGCACATTTAACATCAGCATTTAAAAAAATTGCAAGAGCTGCACCGGGCATGACCTCAAAACCACAGCCGACACAATATAGGGTGTAGATGAGGGTGTCTGTGTGTGTGTGCTACCCCAGACTGACCCTGTTCAACTTTAGACATAGGTTTGGTGAGACAAAAGACACCCACACTCGTTCACATGAAGCCGCAGCCTCACGTTGACTTTTACTCGTCTGTTCAATGTTTCAACAAGTCTGAGGAGTTCGATCAGTCCCTGAACACACCGTTTCACCGTGAGCCATCCATTCAAGGATAAACACTTCCATATTTCCAGTGTAAAATCCTCTGGGCCTCTAATTGTTGCTGCAGATAACAAGATGAGAAATGGGTCATAAAAATCTGACATCTTGGAGCTGATGCTATGAATAGATATTCAGCAGAGGGCCTACAAATGTATGAGCTCATAACTTGGAAAAATCTACTGGGGGAGAAAGGAGCTGTGTTGTTTTTTTGTTTTTTTTGCAATGTCTTGTTTTATTCAGGAAATACAACTTCCCCATCTGTTTGGCGTTGTTATTAATTCGTTGGATTTTTTAAAAATTTAATTTAATTTAATTTAATTTTTTTTTTTTTTTTACTGGGGCAGGGCTGTTTTATTTTTCCGCTTCACCCTGCCTCATGGTCATGTGCTCTTGGCAGTTGCTGAGGGTGGTAGAGACGAAGTGGAGGGAGTTAGGAGGGAAGAAAGAAAAGAAGGAAGCAAGAAAGGAAAATAGAAGGAAAGAGGCAGAGAAGGACAGAGTCAAAGGGAGGAAAGAGAAGACAGGCTTTCTGGCTGTGTCGTGCGTCAGCCTGGCCAAATCACGTCCAGTGCAGGATGTAAACAAACTAATCTGCCAATGTGAAGTTTTTACACATTTTGGTTCGCTCTGGACTGAGTGACTCATGCAGCCTGGCTGTGTGGCCTCAGATGCTGGCTGGCCTGCAGCTACAGGACTGGAGTGTTTAGTTTGCCTTGCAGCAGGGGTCTCCAAGATGGTGGAGGCCCTGTTATGTTCTCCACTGATGTATGCAAACGCTCCAAATTAAAGAGGAGAGAAGCAAATGACTGCTGCCTTCTCAAAAATTAAAATTCTGCAAATGCAAGTGCAGAGGAAAAGTGCAACTTAAGAGCACAAAACATACCGTCATGATGAAAAATATAAGTAATTCAACTCTGGTTGATTTGGCGAACCCTATGGTAAATGGTGGCAACAGCCACTCTAGCCAAATAAACGAACTATGTTATAATAAAGAAGGCACTCAAAAGTAATTTCATCCTAAATCAGATTTCATAGGGAGCACAAAGCAAGCAGTTTCCACACAACTGCAGGGGATAGTAAGAGGAGTTAGTTACGTAACATTACATTTTAAACTTGAATGACTAGATTGTGATCTTCTTGACCTCTGGAACAAATTCATCATACTTCCTGTTACTGCTTCACGATAAAATCCACCCCCGTATTTGGCTTGTTGTTTGATTTTTAGTGAAGCAGCAGCAATTAGAAATGATAATTTACATGAGCAATAACTTAAATGTCTGATGTCATGTAATGAGAGTTAACAGTAACAGAGTAGCTGATATCGATGAGATGAAATTATACTGAATCACATGCATGTATTATTTCCTACAAACCCTTATCAGAGTTGTCATGGGTCGTTTTATGCCTTTTGGCTGCTCTATGCTGCGCTGCTTAGCAACAGGTGATGTAGCTACGAGCTGACTGGCTGTTGAAACAAGTTTCGCACCTAACACTCTGTGGCCCAATCCCAAACCCGCCACAGTAACGACCGTCACAGACCAAGTAGTGTCGTGTGTAAGTGGACTATTAAACCCTTCAATAGCGAGCCTGCATTGGTGCAGGCTTACGGCCGTCCTGGCAGGAAGTACCACAGGAAAAAGGAGGAGGAAACAGCATACCAAATGACAGTTCTGTCTTTCAACTTTGTCCAGTAGCCTATTTTACTCACATCTTTTGTCACGCTGACAAACAAAATCACCATAACAGTGGAAATTCAGATATGTTGCCGTAGTGACAAGACGATTTATATAGCAATAATCGGCCTCCAGGCTGCCTGTTTGTTGTGGTGCGTGTGTAATTGACTCTACAGCTGTGACACTTTTGAGACGCTTTCATCTTCAGCCAGCAGCAGCTATCATTGCATACTGTTACCTGTTAATAACACAACAGCCATGCAAGCAGGGTGTCCGTCCATGGTGATGGTTACTTGTTCCGCTTGAGTGGGGCGTCCCATAGTTTGGCTATTGAAATTTATGCCTTCCCCTTCATTAGACGGACACTCCACAGCTGCAAGTGTAACTTGATTTGGAGTGACACTTGGGAGTCAAGTGGTAGTGGGTAGGGACCGCTTTGAGATTGGGCCTAAAACTTTGACGACTTGACGAGCTGAGTTCTAGGCGGCACCATCAGCCAGTTTGAGTCGAGCTGAGACGAACCAGTTAACACTGCTGCAACCTTTTTGGCTTGTCATAAATTTGTGGCCTTAAAAGAGAGAGCAACAACATCTGAATTAAACCGCGAGCCAGAGCAAAAACCGAGGGGAGGGTGCAGCGGAGTTGCTTGCTTGGGAGTCTCATGCTGCAGATTGATTTGCAGTGGTTGTCTACCCTAGCTTTAACTAAGAAAATAATCTGCAGATTAACTGATAATGAAAAATAACCATAAAATGCAGTCCAAAACCAAATGGCAATTTCTAAAGAAAATCCCACCTTAAATGGCATCAAAAAATGGGATTTGGCTTTATAAAAATCTGAAGGATTTATAGTAGTAATTAAATGTTACAGAATGAATCCTGTGGTAATGTTATTGTTCTCTGGACTCAAGACCGACCGAGCGTCCTTTTGGATTTTATGACCTACACACTCACATGAACACACCATCACTGGCTCTCTTCTATCCTGTTATGGGTCACATGTCTTTGATTTCTTTCATCTGGCCCTGAGGGTCCGATGACGTGCGTCTAAGAGGAGGGAGCAGCTCGGTTGAAATAAGGCAACAATCAACTGCTGAGGTGACTCGTGCTCCACTTAACAACCTGGGGTCATATCTTTTTCTTCGTATACTGTGCATCAAGGTTCGAGCAGCTGAGAGACGACACACGAGCCTTGGCCGGAAAATCCCTCAACCAAATGTGTGTGAGCAGATCCATGTGTGTGTGTGCTGAGGCAGTTATAGGGTGAGGGTGAATTTTCCACCGATTATTATAAAACTGTACATGTCTGCATGCTGGTGTGCATCAAAACGTTTCATGCAACCATGTAGAACTTGATTTTGTCCAAAGAAAAAAAAGTTTTTCTTTTCTTTGATTCAAGAAAAGAAATAGCTGTCACTGATATGGATTAGTATCTGGAAACTGTGAGGTTGTATTTGACAGAATATTAAATGCTGCCAAGATACATTTGTGGGTGTATATTTTGTAATCTATCTGTCAGTGTATTGTTTCAACGGTACAGATACGTGTGTTTGCTATAAAAAAGTCCAACATCTCTGAAATGAAAACTGGCTGTGGATAATCTCTGAACACTTGACCTCTATACTGGGGTGTTTGGCAGTGACTAATATTTGACCCGAGGACAGACGTGTGGCTACAGGAAGTATCAGCCCTCAAAGGTCAGGGTGAGGGCAAAACAAGCTTCTCTAATGTGCAGTGATTGGTGCTGTGATTGGGTGAGTTTGGGTCGCGACCCTCTTTGGGGGCAGACGTTAAAGGCTAAATCCCTACATGAAGGCTGTAGGCAGATTGCTGTCTGCTAAACGAAGGTAAAGGGAGGGTCACAAATCATGTGACCAGTGTGGTATCCTCTTTGAGTCATACATCAGGACATATGAACAGCATGCTTCTCTCTTTTCACTATAAGAGAAATTCCCACTCAGTTCAAATCACTCATGTTTCATATTACTTCCATTTTCCAAAGTATGCCATAAGTTTTTACATTGACTTCCTACCATTTTGCTAGTCTGTAATTTCACTTCAGTATAGAATGAAAATCAAATTACTGCAACTTAAAACTCACTTGAGACAGGAAATCCATTACAATCTACATTTAGTTTTCATTTCCTCGCCAAGGTTATCTTATTGTTGCTTAGTAATGCAGTTGGAAGCAGAAGCCGGTTTGAAACCTCGCCATGTTCGACTTTCCAGCCTCCCAGACTTCAGACGAGGAGGAGTCGAGTGCTGAAAAACATCTCAGTCATATATTTTGCTGTCATCAAATTAAACCCAGAGGCTAAGCACTGAGCTAACAGTTAACAGCCATGCTAGGAGCTCTGTGAGCTTCCACAGTGGTGCTTTAAGGTGAATGATAACAAAAACACATGCTAACAATGACTATGTCAGTTAATGCTGATGTTCAGCATCTTAGTCTAGCGTGCTAGCATGCTAAAATTTGCCAATTAGCAATAAAAACAACACAGCTGGGTTGATTAGCCTGGGCCCCCGACTAGAGACTCCGCCCACTCCACTGAGTGCACTTGAGTTTCTTGGTCTGGCATTGCCTCCACTTTGAGAGATTCTCAGAGGGAGTGGATTAGATTTTCCCTAATCCTTCCTCATTGGTCGTTGCCTTTAAAATTTAAGCCATTAGACCTGTCGTTATGTTGTAATTATGGTGTTTTGCCTACTGTAAAGTGTGTATGTGGAAAGAAGTCTGGCCAAACGAGACAATCCAATCCAAATCCAAAAATGTCTCCATAAACTGTTAAAATAAGATGTTTTTATATTTTGTTGTGATTGAAATTCTGACCAACTACGCATCGTGGAAAGAGACCAATGTTTCTCATTTTAAATCACATCACATGATCAGCGTGAGAAGACAGCCGGACCTAAAGCGGTGCTTCCTGCCACTTGCTGACGTCAACAGACCGGGACAGATGCCATCTTAGTTTAGTCCAGCCCGTGGCTCCCCACCCCTGGCACTCGATGGATAATCGCCTTTTCATCACACCAATTTAGATTCTAAGCTTATATGGTGTTGCATGCAAAATTGGGATTCACAATTGTTACATTTCTGAGGGGAATATGTAGTGTCTGTACCAGATTTTGTCACAATGCTAAATACCTGATGACATATTTCAATCTGAACCAAAATGGTAAAGCTGGCTGACCGACTAACACTGCTCATCCACAGATCCTCACATTCTCCAGTTTCAGATCTTACAGATCACAAATAAGAAAATAATCAGAAGCATGTCAAGAATATAAAAATCAAGGCTGCTCATTGTTCAATGTGATTGATTACCGATGAATGATAAGGATCAGCTTGATTATTGTCATTCTTTGGCTGAAATTCATTAAAATTAGCTGCCACAAAGGGGATTTCTCAACTGTGCTAGTGTGCTTTGAAGTGGGTTCTTCAGTGATGAAAAGTATGCTGGACTTTTTTGCGCTGTACTAGTTATTTGGATAAAACTATTATACTTAAAAGTTTGAACATTTTGTCCAAGGTCATTTTCAGTGACCATGACGAGTTAAGCCTCCAATGAACTTTCTCTGACTGCACACAAATTTACACTCCTTTGCGAGAAATGAACCACAACCCTCTCCCCCTTTCGTTTCCCAAAACATACTGCTGTCAATGGGATGAAACCTACGCACAGGACAGGTTTTTATAATTAAGCTGTCCCGCTGCACCAGCTGTGCGGTAGTCTATAAGGAGTGACATTTAGCATGTGACTGTCATCACAGCTCCTGCTGAGGTGCAATGAGGGTGATGGCAGAGGCTGCTTATGAGAGCGTCTGTGCTGAATGTCAAGACTCATGTGACTGAGAAAGTGTGAATAAGCAAATAACAGCTGAAAGAGATGCAGTGGCTCACTTGGCGCATTATTTAGGTGATCGTATCATTTCGTACACAGGATTTCTTTTCTTTCCCCTTCATTTTTTGCCCTTTGTTTCATCACTCTTTTACACACAAGTAGATACAGATAAAAAGCATGAAAAATTTTCAGGTTAATCACACTCTTTGTTTTTCTTTCTATACACACAAAGACATTGAGGTTTTCACAAGGTTAGACTGGATGAAAAGCTGTAGCTTTAGGGTGAGGGACGTTCTGAAACTGAGCTTTCTTTAATGCCAGAGAATTGACCTTTGTCCAGGGAGGACCTACTCAACCGGCAGTTGACACAAGTGTGTGTGTGTGTGTGTGTGTGTGTTATGACTGGGTAAAAATGTATGACCCTCAGTGACCGACAAATCTACTGAAACCCCAGTGGCACAAGGCCATGAACTCGTGGCAACAGCGAGGGGGGAAAAAAGCCTTCTCTTTGTTTTTCTTTCCGGGGAACTTTATAAAAGTGGTTTTGTTTTTTCTGAAACACTCCTTTATTGTATCATTTAAATATTTTAAGGCACAACACTGTCCAAAACTAGTGTGATCTTTGATTAAGACCAAGAATCTACGGCTTTGCCAGCAACTCTGCAATGCTTAAAGCTAAATGCTAATGTCAGCAGCATGCTAATATCCTCAAGGTGTATTTTTCTTTTAAAAAAGCAGACTATAATTCAAATAATATATTAATGATAAGCTACTTTACCACTTTTTTGGCTTCTTTCCCCCGTCTTATTGCTAGTCCCTTGAACTTTCTTGAAATTGACCAAGAAAACTTGGAGGAGGAGACACACATGCACAAACACAACCCACACTCAAGTCAAAGAGCTGCCCAGCACAACCACAACCACAGTTGGGAGTCCAGTTCAGCGAAAGGCAGGCGCATCCCGTTCACCTCCACAGCCCACGTTTATCCTGACTGTCTCAGTTTACGCAGAGAGATGAGTTACAGATGTTAAAAATCCACATGTGCAACTTCAGCTCCATGCTGCTGTTGATTTGCATCAGCATTTTATGTAAGAGAAGATGAGCATTTGTCATTGCCACTGGTTTGCTAAGTGGAAAAGAGGTGTTATATGCTATTCTCTTGATGAAAAATTAACCACAGCAGAGGCTGAAGGGTGAGAGGTTTTTTGTTTTTTTTTAAACTTTTTTTTCTTTCCTTTTAATTTTTAAGATGTCACGGTGAGTGGGTATTTCTGACTGAGGCATGCATTTGCTGTTGCAACAGTTTTCGCACAACTTTGGCAACCATGCAGTAATTTGCAGGTTCTCAGCTTATTGTTATTTGGAGACGCATTGCTGCGGCTTGAGAGATGCACAGACGCAAAGATGATGCTTTTTATATTGGTCGAAGGTGTGGGAGCAAAACTAAAAAAAAAAAAACAAAAAAGCAACAGATGGCTGCATGCTCTTTTTATTGCTGAATTTCTGTGGTATCAGGGCCACTGATGGCCCACACATTTACTGAACACATGCACTTTCACATTTGCTTAAAGCTAACGCTTCCCACACACTTTCACTCCTTAAGCAACTCTTTAATCTGGTTTGTAGTTAGAGATAATTTGAACCATGCAAATCATGCAAAGGAGACTTCTGAAGACTTCTGACATCGATCAGATCAAACAAAGGCAAAATCTGCACCCACGCTTTGCAGTGATGTGCCTTTTTTATGTGCCCGTGTGTGTGTGTGTGTGTGTGCGTGCATGAGAGAGAGAGAGAGAGAGAGAGGGAGGAGAAGGGGGAGAAGGGGGAGGAAAGGGTAAGAAACAGAAAACAACATGTCTGTCTCCTGCCTAACCACAAGCCAAATGTCACATCCACATCAGGAAAACCACTGAACTGAACTTCTTCCTCACAAACAAAAAAAAAATTCAGCCGTTCAAAATGTTTCACAGCAGTTTAAGAGTTATTAATGTGGCTTCATAAAGGTTTTTATTCAGGTATCCAGAGGACACTTTGGATTTGGCTGCTTGCTTGAAGAAAAAAACTTGAAAAAACAGATGTTTTTTGGTAAGAATTGCATGATATTATATCATTAGTCGGGGGAGCAAATCAGCTCGGTCAGCAAGAGCTGCATATCTCCCCTCTGGACATGAACCATCTGTCCACACAATCCACGGTGAAATCAACAAGACACACCTGCGTGCATTTGGACCACATCCAAAAGCAAGGCCTCCTTTTTATGATTGATGATGCATTTAGTGTGTGATAAGCTGTAATGTGGCTGTATGGTCGATTATTAACTGTAATGAAGCTCTAAGATAACACGTAAGTAAATGTACTCAGGATTTGCTTCAAGTGCACTGGCACAAAGGGCAATCTGCTGTAAACAATCAACAGACAGATGGACGAAAACTCAAGTTCAAAGGTCAGATATAAATATCAGCGAAGGGTTTAATAGATAAAATTAATTGATGGGCAAAGTTTGTCTTTTAATTTTTTCTAAATCTTAAGTTAAGCTGTACAAAAAAAGGTCTGAATACGCTTTCTGGTTTGTATAAGATTAATTTCCTCATATTTGATTTAAAAAAATACGTTTTGTTTTGAGTGAAACTCCATATGTTTCTAATTATCTCAATGTCTCTGCACTCTTCACACATTCTGCATCACAGTGTCACATCTGTGCAATGTTGACTTACGCTACAATTTATTACACCTCTGCTTTTCTTTTTTCTTTTTAGCTGTAGAGGTTTGACCTGCAGCCTCCTGAGGCTGAAAAATGAAGCCAACGTAGAAATGAGAACAACTGCAGTTCCATGAATGGCCGCTTGAGGTTGGCTCTAAGAGCAAGTCAATGCCAAAGAGGCATTATATTAAAATGCCTGACTTTACAGCATATATAAAGCTGCTTACACAGTGGTACAAAAATGGTTTAAACTGTTTCTAACTGTACAAGAGGAGATTTTATAGAACTCAATCACTTAAATTATATTAGAACTAAAAGAGCATGGTGCAGGTTAATTTTTTGATGAAATGTATACTTAACCTTGTCCATACGACCATTTGAAAAGTTAATTCAGGATTTGATGTTTTTAAAAACACATGGGCTAAAAATGCAGAGGAAAAACGTTTTCTTTTTGAGAAAAAATAAGCA
>JAQFJA010000015.1:6917711-6927914 GCA_029874485.1 Naso brachycentron
AAATTAATTGACTTTTCCATATTACGTTAGAAATTTGTGTAGTGACTGCCATCCACTGGTTGAAACACTGCTATTGCAGGGGACTTTTTGATGCATTTTAATTGGTTGATAGGGTGAAATGTGATGTCACCAGTACCAAGATACTATCTTCAGGCTGAGACCAGTTACCAGGCAACCAGAGGATTCTAGATGCATTTTTTGAGTTTCAGGAATGAGGCACTTCAGCCAGAACTCTGGGGTTTAATTACATTTTAAATTATTACAAAAAAAGCCTTTGAAGACTTATATTTAATGCATGGACACTGCATCTGTGGATTGAAATATTTAGTGGGGAAAATCAATCACTGAGTTGGCTCATATTAGGGCCAAGTACCAACTACCATCATGATGAACAAAAATGGCTGCCAATCAAAGGAGTGTGTGAGCTTTTAAAGTGGCATGTAACAGCTCACGAAGCTTAAAAATGATGCTGTACTGCAGGATCATAAGTCAAAAGAAAAGAATTTCTGATTAGTTTTTCTCATGTTTTTGTCCGCTTAAGATTTAGTAACTTGTATCCAGGCAAAATTTGACTAGAGACATCTTTTCACTTTCCTCTATTGAAGGGAACAGATATCTGTGCACTTGCCTAAAATTTGAGATTCAAACTTACAGCAGGCAAGCTAGATTTTGTGCGCCACAAATTCAAAAGGCAATCACAGGCAAAGAAACCTTAAACCTTTAGCAGAGATAACTTTCAGTACAGAGAGTGAGTTTGTGTTAGCACATCCGCTAACACTGTGTGAGCCTCTGCCAATTGCAAGCTAGTCTGAGAGTCCAGGAAAATTGAGGTTGAGTATAAGTCAACGATTTTGGGCACCTTTGCTCCATCCCGGGCTTAACACCGCTCAAGACGGTTGTGATTGGTTTTGAGAAATACAAACAAGCCAACCCCCCCCCCATTCAAGAATGATAACTGGTTGAGCCAGACCTTTCCCAAGCGCTAATGTAGAGTGGAGAGAGGCTTGGCTAAGTGAGATTAGTTACAAGCTAACAAGCTAAGAAACAACTCAAATAAAATGCTAACTACACTTAGCATTATGATATGTCTGCTAGTTTCAGATTTTGGTGCCTACAGACTGCTCATCTAAGTCGGGGTTTAACTGAGACTTAAACATGTATGACTAAATGTCAGTATGCCACGTCTAAAGCTAAAGTTAGCCATTTTGGTGTGTACTGCTTGCAGGAGCAGCACAAAGCCTAGATTCATACATCCAGAATTTTTGCTACTGGGAAGAAATAGAGTAGACTTACGTGCGCTTCTAGCCTCTTTTCAGATTTTTTTTAAACTGTTTTAACTTATGTCTTGAAAAGAACTATATTAGCAACAGGGAAATGGTATCTAAAATAAAGACAACAAAGGCAACAACCAGCTTTAACAAAAAGTCACCAGTCACAGCATATTAAAAATAAACAAACGGGACAGGTTAGGCTTCATTTCATACATGTAGGCTTTGACAAGTACTATTTAAAGACATGGTGCTACTGTAGCAGTGTTTGCAGAAGGGATTTACATACTTAAAGGCCCTTTTCATGCACTGTCTGCAATATTTCCTCTACCCTATATCTAATGTAACCATCTATCTGAGAGCCAACTGATGGGTCATATTTCCAAAGAAGTTTAAACTATAACTCATGTGCTAAAGAAGCTGATCAAACCAGTAACATGATTCTGAGGCCTCAATTCCAGGAAAAGCAGCAAATCTTGGGTTCACGTCCTGAGGAAATATTGAATAATGGAAGAGGCAAATGGTGTTTGTCTCTTTTAAACCCTCTCTTTTTCCCAAGAAACCACTTCCCAATTTCTCATTTCCTTATAGAGATGTAGTCACAATTGGCAGGAACAGCCTGATGTGTCTCTGACAGGTTTACCGACTGAAGGATAGTGTGGATAACAAGGCTGGGCGAGCACCACCCAGTCACATCAAACCTACATCCAGTCCCACTGAGTACATGCATGCACATTCTTTTTTTCTTTACCAGAGAGGAAAGCAAGAAAACAAGGATCTTCTATCGCTGTCTCGCTGCCAATAATTTTCCTTCAGGGCACCCGCGGGAGCCATACATTTTCACATATGGGAAACTGGGTCTGGATTTTATGGGGTGAATTGTTTTGGGATTCTGTGAGAAGAGAAGGAGTAAAAATTTAACTGTCTGTGGCAAGACAGAGCAGCCGAGAGAGAGAGATGTTTTGATCCGACAATTTTCCTGTTGTGACGTGAAAAACAGTTCCATGCTGACAGTTATGGGCTGTCTTTTTAACACATACTAAGATGTTAAACTGTTACAAAAGGGAGGACTCTATACTTTGATGTGAGTTTCCTGGAGATTCTCAGCAACACTTTTCCGAGGAGTGTCCCACCCAAACATAACGCCAACTAATAGAAGGGGTGGCCCATTTATTCAGTGTTGCACTATGACTAAGGTTAGGTTCAGCTCAGGGCTTCTGTTTGCAGAGACAGCACGTGCTGATACACATGTCTCTTAATCTTCACAGTTTGATGCAATCTTTGCACACTGATTACAGTAAGATAAATAGGCCAGAGCTAATGGCACAAACCAAGAAATGCAGAAACAACCACAAATAAATAATTTCAATCCTTATCATGGGTACAAGACATAAAAATAATCAAAAAAAATAATCAATTAAGAGTCCTAGACTTTAAGAGAGTTTTGGAGTGGGTAGCTTTTCCTCAAATACTAAAAGGGCTCTTTTACTTGACCTCAGTAACTGTGCAACAGGCAGACAGACTTGAATACACTGCCCCCTAGTGGATGGCTTAATAGAGGTTTAAACAGAGAGGATATCTGAGAAAGAGTTGCAGTTAATAAGGCCATGCACGCCTGAGGTACACCCAGATTATTTCTGTTTGTCTCCATGACTCTGGTGCTTGCTTTGTTGCGTCAGTGGGACACATTACAGCTTATCATTCTTACTAATCTGAGGAACACTACCTTCTTTCTCAACACCCTGGGGTCTTGTCAACTGACACAACTGAAAACAGTTTTGGGGGTATGCAAAGCTTTTAAAAAGTCCTCTAATTCCCTAAAAAAAACCACTTAATGCAATGTGTCCATGCACACATAGAAGTGGGCTGCAGAGATGACGCACTCTGTTCTCTGCCATTTCACCTGCATTCACACCCGCGTCCATGAAGCAGAACACCACCAGAAGAGTGACATTTGCATCCCAGTGTTATTATTCTTTTTCACCACCAGTGAGCTGGTATGAAAATCCTCTTTGGTGGACAGGGTTTCACATGCGACATGGTGAAGACAGCAGTTCCATGCAGTTCCACCTCTACATCTGCAGTTTAAATGTCTGCCAGTTAAGGCCATGGAAAGTGAAAGTGCACATCCAATTCAACCAGCTTGACTAGAACCACCTGTTTGAAGCGAACAGAACAGCAGGTCTGTAGCAGCCTCTTGGTTTAAGTCCAGCAGTGTGTCTAAAATCAAATACTTCTAATAGTGCACTTCAGTGTTGTATGCTACACTATGTACATTATGTACTTTTTGCATGGTGCACTAATTTCAACAAGGAAGTGTCATCTGAAACTGTCATTTTGTCTGGAAGTGATGACAGCTTTCTTCCTCTTCTTTTGTAATGGCAAATTGCAAATGGACACAGGGGCATTATTGGATTATTATTATCAGATCAAAATAGAAACATAAACTGTTTCTGTGTTTCTGTGTTGAGGGCGTATTGCTAACACTAGCTGCTGCATTTTTTGAATATTTACGACTTGCCAAGCCTCTCAACACACATCTAAAACTGAAGAATGTTCTACAGTGAAACAACAATATATCACAAATAAACCAAACATATGCCACAAAGTCAGCGCCTGATTAAAATAAACCGCCGTAGCTAAGAGAAAGTTAGCTAGCTAGCTAGCGAATGCTAAAGTTAGCCAGCAAAAAAACTGAGACGTAGGTGACAAGATGGCAGCCATTGAGGCAGAGAAGTGTCCATCATTCCACGCTCAACTATTAGACCATTTTGAGTACAACAGTAGTACATAGTACATTTTCCCGTACTTATCAGTGTGAATACACTTTGAGACACGCTGCAGGAGTCTCTAGAACTTGAGTGGGTACTTCTAGTTGGTGTGATGGGAATCGGAGTCAATAAAGGCAGAAATGACATTTACAGAGTCGAGTGAATGGTATCAACTTTCAATCCTTTCAGCACCTTACTAGTTGTATCATGTGTCGATTTTTTTCTATTGTGTCATAAAAACTGGAGTTTTCCTATAACAACTGTTAAGGAAGTTCCCTTAGAGTAAATTTCTATTAAGTGTGTCATTCTTCTCCAATAAAACCACACCCTCATCTGGGAGGATAGCGTTTCCCGTTTCCCGTTCACGTTCCTGCTTCCAGTCTCTGCTTTATTTAAAATAAATACTAGTTGTCCTTCCTTTAACTCTACTTTTGCTTCTGTATATTCTTACATTTGAAAGATTTACGATTGTCTTTTGACTGTACTATTTACTCATGCATTGTAGTTTATTTTTACGCTGCTTTGGTCTCTTTAAAAGGAGACAGCTAATCTCAATGGGATCCAGCAAGGTTAAATGAAATAAGGTCCTACTCCCACGTTCCTTCCACTCCTCCCTCCTTCCCCTCCACCCTGAACAACCTGTAAACCTCTGATTTATTGTTATTACAGCTGAGCTGAATCAAAGAGTGGCAGGGGCATAGACAGGAAAGGCAATGAGGAGGGAAAGGACCAATGTGGCCCAAGGCTACGATCTGCAGACAGTACACGGACTCTTAAACGGAGTGGGCCGATATGGCATTTTAATGTGTCTGTTGCAGCAACCTCCATTTCCTCATGTGGGCCAGTTGTCCTCTGGTAGGAAATAAAACTCATTTCAAAAGGTTCAAAGGCAAAGTTGGTATGTGCTGTGATAGACATCCCTGCATGGGTTTGATTAGTAGAAAATATTGAGTGGTTATATATAAAATAATCACATGAATAAGGAAAAGTTAAGGTGTCTGCTCTGTTTAACTTTTTTGTTCTTTTTTTCTTTCACTGTCTACTCTTTGCCTATCTTCTGTTCTACAGTTTAGCTTTCCAAATTGTCTACAGCAATCATATTTCTACCAAAAGATACTAGAAAGATCGGACTACTCCTGATAGATTTTATCAGAAAATCAGAAGTGCTGAAGCAAAGTCTTGCCCTGATTACGTATTCGTAGGCACTCTATGCAGCATAATTATATTTGTCTGCAATTTTTGTCCAGATGGAACCCTCTAACAAGGATGACAGCTCTGATGGTACCGACATCTCCATGCCAAAGTCACATGATTGTAGTTCAAAAGCCTGGAGAGCGGTGATTGTCCAGATGTTTCATAATTTTGACCCTCTTTCAACATGATACAGCTGTATACAGCTTTGCTGATTGACTGACTAATTCACTCAACAAAAACCTGCTGGGAATATGTTTGCAATCAACATTTTTAATCTTCTCAGTGTGGTGAAGAACAGTTCTCAGAGCAGTGATGTTTTCTGGCAGTATCCCTTAAGTTTTTTGTTGACTGATCTAAAAGTTTATGAGTCAGGAGAAGTTAAGAGTGCACTTTTTTATGATCATAGGGCATGAAAAGTTTACATAGTTTATATTGGTAAAATTAGTTTATGTTCTTTGTGAATAAGATTGTAGCCTGTTTATTGCTCAAACACCTATGGAATAAGTGTGGCATTAAAACAACTATACTCAAGCACAAAATAACATTATTTAATAATGTTGCTGACACTGTAAATACAGTAATTTTAGGTTTAAAGGGAAAGTTCACCCAAAAATGAAAATTCTGTCATTATTTAATCACCCTCAAGCCGATGGGAGGTTGGGTGAAGTTTTTCAGTCCATAAAATGCTGCTGGAGTTTCACAGGAAAAGGGTGTTGCAGTCATCTCCCACTGAACTAAAGTGAATGTTGACCAATTTTCAAATGTTTAAAAAAAATACTTAATAAAACTATAAAATGCCTCCATGCCTCATCCAAAGTAATCCAAGTGTCCTGAAGCCTCCACGTGACAAGGTGTTTAGAAAAATATCTCTGATGCCATGTTCACTGTGGCCTGTAACCCCTTAGATGGGAAGCATTTTATGGTTTTATTCACTTATGTGGGTTTTTTTTTTCCATTTAAAAATTAGTCACCATTCACTTGTATGGGAGATTAGTGCAACATTAAACTCCAGCAGTATTTTGTGGACCAAAAAAACTTACCAGACCATCCATCGGCATGAGGGTGAGTAGAATATGACTGAAATCTCATTTTTGGTTGAACTAGTCCTTTAATCTTTTCCTATACTACCTGTGGACGTTAAGGGTTAGGGAACTGGCTTGTTTAACCCGATCCTAGATAGTATTCACTGCTATTACACAGTCAGAAAATGTCTGAAACATGCTTTTCCGGCCTACACATACTAAAGGTGATCGTGCACAATACAAGAGCTGGGTTCATGTGGCTGTTGCCTTTATAGTTGTACATTGGATCATCCTCCACACAACCATCCATGTTGCACCTCCATGTTTCTACAGCAGCCTTGAATGGACAAACCAAACACTGGTGTTCGTTTTTCACAGTATTTTCAGCCCAAATATATTGAAGTTCTTCTATGGCTAGGGATATTCAGTTGGTCGCAATCTGCAACCTCACAGCCAGATGCCACTAAATCCCACAGATTGAACCTTTTAAGTAGTTGAACAGGAACTGACAGGGAATTTGCTGCAGTGATGTGAAGCCTATGCATGTATTCATAGTGTCAACACCATGGCTCATTGTATGATGGGATGTTCTAATAAACATGTCACTGTTCTCATGATACCTGCATCATTTAGAGGACATTTCTATCTGTCCAGTCAGTGAGAAAATGAACTTTACAGCACATTTGTGAGCACCAACACTTGCACTTTGTCCCCTGTGACTTGCTGTTTCCTGCTTCCTAATGCCCACAGTTTCACAAGCTAGGTTCCCACCATCCACCCCCTTGTTTCTCCCCCTGCCACCACTTTTCCTTCCCTCCATGCATCTGCCTCTGCTGCCTTATATCCACTTACAGCCTCCTTACACACCTAAATCCCTCTTCTCTTCTCACACCACTTTAACCCCCTCCTCCATCACTTTTTGCTAATGCCTCCTTTCATTTTCTCAACTCTCTGCTCTTTCTCATCACACTTCTGTCCTCCTTTCCTCCCTCTTCTCTTTTTCTGGCATTTCCCACAATGTACACTTGTCTTCTCCCTGACACCATATATACCTTCTGCCCTCCTCCTCAACTGTGAAATCCACATCCAGCTGAGTTCTGCTGGGAGCCAGAGCTACCAGATGGCACCAGGCAGAACCCAAACATCTGCGTTCCCCAACTCGGCCCAAACGGGGCTCCGAAGGATACGCAGCTGTATAAACAGCTTGTGTGTAAAAATGCAAGCTATGCAGCCAAGCACTGGGGTCCTCACCAGGTCGCTATGAAAAGAAATATTATTAATAATGATAATAACGACAGAGGAAATACCTCAGCTTGAGACGTGACTGTGTGCTTGTGTGACAATGGGGCATGGGAAAGATGACAGAGGCCTCGGGCTACACACACAGACACATACACAAATACACACAAAACATGCATTCTACTGCAGTTTAAGATTTCAACACTGCCACAAACAGACTGATAGCTTAACACTTTAGGAGACTTTTTACCTAGAGTTAGTTGAAAGGATACCATTGTCTGATATGTACATTGAGTATGAAGCCATAGGTAGCCAGTTAGCTTAGCTTAGCATGAAGACTTGATAAAGAGGAGAGCAGTGCACCTTGTTCTTTCCAAGGGCATATAACATTTTGAGAGAGTCCAAGAGATCACTGCTCCTGACCAACGCCTAATGCTTTGAAAGGAAAAAAACAAAACAAAACAAGGTGGGTCGTTTTGCCTTGGTTTCAGTCCTCATGCTAAGCTAACTGGCTGTAAAGACATGAGAGTGGTATTTATCTGATGTAATTCTCAAATGAAATGTAAATAGTAGTATTTTCCGAAATGTCAGCTGTACCTTTTTCATATACCACTAATGAAAAACACAGTTACAGACAGGGAAAGCTAAAAAATATGTTAAAAGTTTAGTTTGCATGCAAATTTTCTGCATTTTTTTTAAAGTTGTAGAATCTAAATGGTCTTCCAAGAAGTCCATTAAGAATAATTTTTTGTAATTAGAATCCAATATGTTAATAAGTTATAAGTTAATTAGTTAAGTTAAGTTAATGTTATGTTAATAAGTGCTGCATGTGTGACGTATTTTACAAACTAAACCACGGTTGCAAGCTCTCTGCTCCACTGCTTCCTTTTAAAAAAAACACATAAAAGCTTTAGAAATCATGAGTTGGGTATTCACTGATGCATTTCGTTGTTGTGGAACAAAGCTTGCAAGTGTATTAAGTTTGTGTTAACCTCAGACCTTATTTTAGGAATCTTAACAAAACTCTATGCAAAAAAAAACTTTAACTTTGAGACCAGGGTACCTGAAGAATAACAATTCAAAGTTATTTCCAAGTGTCTGGGTCCTATTAAAAACAGATACTACATCAATATTGTTACACATTTTAGCATTAAAAGCATGCAAAAAAGCTTTCTTGAATGATAAAAGTCTGGTACTCTCCAAATTTTCTAATTGGCACTGTTTTGCATTTCAGGTATGCAAAAAAGTATGCATGCGCTAACACTGGTAGTTCCCCTGTTCTTGAACGCAACTTGAAATGGTATGAAAGCTACCAGACACGCACACCCAAAGTATCCAAAAAGTCCCTTCTGATGAAAGTTGAAGAGTGCACATCGGCCAAGATACAACACAACAATGGGGCAGCACAGAGTGCATGAATGACTAAACTGAGCCAGATGAGTTTGAGCTAAACTATACCTGCTTAGGACTGCAATACAAGTAATAGCCTATTAAAATTCAGCAAAAGCAAGATCTGTCTTATGTCTGTTCATCGTACAGTTTGAAGAAACACAGGTTCAGGCTGGTCTGCACTGGTGTGTTGAGTGGATTATAATAGCTTATCTCACAGAGAGCCAACGGACTGCAGTATTCTCTTTTGCCTCAAACTCCAAAACAACACTCAGGCCCACTTGAGAGTACTCTGACTTTGGATGCGTTTTGCCTCTGGCAGAGTTATCGGCACAAGAATCTGGCTGCCATCCAAAGACAATATTTGTCAGAGTAGCCTTGTTTCAGACCTTTACTGTTTATTACATTCTGCAGCCTCCACTCTTTTTCAGAGATGGGGTCTCAGATTCAACCTTAAGATTCCAGTGAAAAGCTCTTTCATGTTTTTAATCACTCTAAAAATGTTCAAAGGGTAAGTGTTTTTAATCAGCGTGCACAGCTGAAGAGAGGGTGAAAAAAACATGTATTAATTTTCCAGTTGGATCATATGGTTCAAATAATTAAAAAAAAAAAATATTCTTTGAGGCATCAACTTGAAGAGCTTCCACTTTGCGTGTCAGCCTGGTGCAGAGGGAAGATGTAAGCAATCTGGATTTGAGAACCACAATGGAAAAATTAACATCTCATCCAGTTCTAAGTTCTTACTTTTCTGTCAGCTTGATGGAAACAAGTTTCACTGCATTGCCAGATTCAGTCCACCTCTCAAGTTGGAGTAAATGGAGAAATAAGAGAAGACTCATATTTGCAGTTATCAAATGTATCAGACATTTTTTTGCAGTTGCTTTTCAAGAACACGGATGCAATTTGCATTTGCATTTAATTAATAGAGCAAAAACTCACACTACATCAGTTTTGATGCTGTTTTGTTACACAGACATTTGGAGGTTAACTGGCTCCTGTTTAGTTCAGTGTTTATAAATTGCTTAAAAACACATCACAGACAATGCAACATGTTTTTCAAGTAGAACTTTGGGTTGAGAATCAAAAGGCGCTGTGCAGTTTAATCAAATATACCCAATGTGAAGAAGCTGTCGGCTTCCTGCACCTGCAAACACATATGGCAGAAGTCTGGACCTCCCGTGATAAGTCAGTCACATTATTTTTGAAAAAAACAAGCTTGCCCAAGTGTGTGTGTGCATGTGTGTGTGTGTGTGTGTGCGTGCGTGGGAGAGAGAGTGTGTGTGTGTGTGCATAGGAGAGAGTGTGTATGAGAGAGAGCCA
>JAQFJA010000015.1:6937002-6949141 GCA_029874485.1 Naso brachycentron
GCAATACGGTTAAAAAGGTTGCCCCCCTAGTTAGCGTTATAGCTATCCCGAAGCTCCGGTAGCCAAGGGATAACTCCAGTTTGGTCGCATCATTTTTAGTCGCGTTTTTTGCTACTCCCAACACTGGGTGTCCCTCAGGAAAATGAGAAAAGGGTCAAAAATGGCTAAGAGAATAAGTTCATTTTCTTGGCGAGAGTTAAATAAGAAGAATGATACTACTCTCAAACAGTGTGCTAACAAATAAGGTATAGCTAGCAGTAGGTTAGCTTAGCTTAAAGCAAGGGAAAGCTAGCGTTCAGAAGGTATCAAAATTAAATTTTACATAATTCTATCATTTCAACATGGGTTTAAAATCTCAGCATAAGCCCATTGTTACTAACTGTTCTTCTTTTTATAATATTACTTTAAAGTTGGGGTAGACAACATTTGGAAATCACTTGTCGCTAATGCTGTAATGGTAATGGGCAAACCAGATGTCATTTCAGTGAAAAAGAGCAGGATGGTAAAATTTGATGAAGCCGGCAGAGAATGCTGGCAACGGTAACAGCAGATGACATTGCAGCAATGGAATCTACAACCGGATGTTGCATACCTCCTCAGATGCCTCACACAAGGTGAAAACATGCTCAATCTTGATAATGAGAAGGTGATTATTTCAGGGCAATAATCTTCCTTGAGTTGTATTTACCACAGCCTGAAAACCGACCGAGATGTCACACAAAAAATTGATACATGGAAGGTAGTCAGCACAAAGCTAATTGTCCTCCAAAAAGTAATGTTTGGGAAGGAATTTAACTTTTATTTTAATTTGTAATGAAAATTAAGTGAAAGCTGCATTTTACAGCTACATGCATAACTAGAATAGCCATATAAAATAAGAGTCATGAAATAATTTAATTCAGTATGTTTTATTCCATTGTCTATAAATAATACAGCTTCATTATAACACATCATTACAACACATTATAACATATTATAGCAACACCTTATCATGGGTATTTTGTTTTGCCTTCCTACCATTTCGTCTAACGGTTTGTTTTTCCTGTGTCGTTCACAAGGTGTCTCCTGCCATCTGTTGTCTACCGTATGCTTGATTCCATGTGAATGCGGCATAAGAGGCAGCAGCCAATAGAAACACTGGCTCCTTGAAATGACTGTGATTGGCCAAAAAATGCCTCACAGTCTTCATTTTCTAAAGCCTGAATACAGATCCAAGGAAAAATCTAGAAGTCTTCTGCTCCTTTAGACCACCAGAATTACAATATGCTGAAAGGTTTTATTATGAAATTTTTGCCTGATGGCACCAAAATAAACTGCCTAGCTTAGCTTCAGCAATCTTTGCTAAGCATTTGGAAGACTTAGTGAGAAGTGTGCCTCTTTTGTTTCCTCCCAAACACAATGTGCTCTTGATCAATTCAATTTAATATGACCAGATTCTTATCTCACATGTGCTGCATGTCTCATCAGATCCCTTAAAACTGCCTGCAGTAGGTGAGAGGTGGAGCACGCCATTCACTGGGAAGCAGAGTAATTGAGAGGACATGTCAGGTCAACCAACTGTTAATTCTGATGTTAATAGCATGTAGCACCCAAAGGCAGGAGTATAGGTTCCTAAAGCTTTGGTTTCCTGTTAAATGTTTCCTTCATACACTACAAAAGGTCTTGCATCTATTAGAATTGAACCTGAAGTTCTTGTCTCAAGACAAACTAGAAAAGCAGATGATAGTGATTGGAGGCACACAGCATCATTCTGCAAGCTCTGTTTTCAGTTGCCTTTATAATGAGCTGATCCTGGGCCCAAAACCCTTGGGAGCTGTATAATCACAGTTTAATGAGCTGTATCAGGACTAGAGCCGAGAGCTGAGGGATTTAGAGAGTTCCTGACAAGGCTGAAGGCAGTACCTGTTACCCTGAATGCTCCCATACCCCAACATCTGGATTTAATGGCAATAAAACACAATTTGTGTAACGGTTATTTACGCCTGTATCAAGTTTGGCCAATCCACCTCATATTTATCAGGAAAATAAAGGGTAAAGCATTTTGTTGGCAAATTTATCTCCTGCAGGGGTTCTCCAACTGTTATAAAAATAGAGTACCACAGATAGTATTGGATAAATAGCAGTATTTGTAAATTTACATATACTGAGATACAGCAAAGAATATTTCCTTTTTTTGTTTCAAATATTTTCCCATGCATTCATTGCATACATCCAATGCCCCACATGAGTCCATAATGCTAAGCAATTAGGCTTTTGTCATGGCTGAAAGCAGCACACATCAATGTAAGTGACCACAGCTCTAACAGATCAGATCCATCCATTGGGTCATGGTCAATAGCTCTTGCTCCACAGTGAAGGCTGATACAGTACAGATCAATTGCTCTGTGGCCATGGTCAAAGAAGAAGTACATGCATTTTACATGGAGAAATACCTCCATTGGTGCCACTTTATAACTTTAAGGGTTCTTTACTGGCCAGATAAGATAGAAAAATAGGTTTAAATGAATTCAAATAAGCAGGTGGTTTCCACTACAGCTAGATGAGGCTACAGATGTTGCCAACTTGGCCAGTTGCCTCGTCTTTCTCATTTATGAGTTGGAGCATAAGAGCGAGTTGGGGCATGAGAATTAAAAAATGCGTCAGAATTGCTGCAGATGGTGCCAAAGCAATGACAAGCTGAGAATGTATCACAGGATGCGGATTAAAGAGGTTGCCTCGTTGTAGATGCCAAAGCACTCTGAAAGAACTCTGCTGTTAAGGTTTGTGAGTTTGTTAAAACTTGATTTGGTACCAGACATTTCCAGCTATTGCTCCTCATTGGAGTCACGTTGATGTCACCTTGAGTTGTGAGGAAAAACCTCATGTATGTTTCGAATGAAGGACAACAGGGTCTTCCTTGGACATTTTTTTTGAAATGTCTGACAAGATCATGAAATTCTAGGGGAATAAAAGCAAATCTGCTTACCAAACTTTATGAAGAAAATTTGATTGTGCTTTATCTGTTGCTCTTGGAAGATCAAAAAGAGTTGTTTACCCTGAAAAACAGTGACTGGAAGAGCATGAAAACTACAACCAGTTAAGCAGTGTGAGAATTTTTAGTTGTCATCACATCCCAAGAAGAACCCAAGGGACTCATAAGACAGAAGTTGATGGTTTTCTCCGAAAATTCGTCAGAAAATACTTTAGTTTGAGAGCTAAAAAATCTTTTCTATGTTCAAAGACACTGTGAAAAATGAATAAAAAATTATTCACCTTCATTCTTAGGGACCAGGCAGCTAATCGAGTCTTTTGCTAGTAGCAACTATTGTAATAATGGCTTTTCTGCTTTCTGCTTGAAATCATGACAAAGCACCAGACTGGAGTCAATACGGATAAAAGCCTTTTTAACCTGTCAACAGTTACATATTTAACCTTAATTCAGTCTGTCTGTACATCTGTCTCTCTTGCATCCACACCTTCTGAAATGTCATGGGCTCCATTGTCAGGTCAGGGTATATTTTGGTTCCTTCTGAGTGGAAACTGACTGGAAGGAGACCCTTCCCCGGAGGCCGCTCCGCGAGCCACCGGCAGCCAAGACGTATAAAAGGACAGAGTCTGTTTGTACAAGTGTTACACACAGGACTAGTCCCAGACATATTTCTGAAGACTGAGTAGACCAAGTGACGGACGATTTTCGGAATCACAACTTTTTTCCTTTCTGAAGGGTCCACTCGGATTCCAGGGTCTTCAGACGCCTGCTTCACTTCTCAGGAATTCGTCTGCTGGCACTAGGGTTAGGTCATGCTGCATGTATGTCCTTGCATTATTTCCTACTAAAGCATATTATTATTGCCTGGATGCTATGTATCTAAACATTCATGCATAGTCATTTAATCAGTAATGGACATCTATGATGGCGCCAGTCACGGTTGCTATGACATTTTTTTTGGTGCAACCAATGTATCTTCAACAACTAGACCACCCGCTCCCAGGTTTATTTGAAATTTCAACATCTAATTGATTATGCAAGCTGCTGAAATGTAAACTGCATTTTTGCAGGTCGGGCCAGGTTCTCTTGTTTACTACTGTTGCTCTCTATTCACATCTTTGGTTTTAGAAGACAGAAGACAGAAAACTATGAGCAATCGGCTCCATCGCAGCGAGCATCTGAACTAATTGATAACATGTGGAGTGGGAGGTAACTTGATACAAAGCTAGTGTACGACCCAAATACAGGCCACCTGCTGCGGTTTGGAGAGAGCTGACTTTATCTCCCACCACAGCGGAGGCCTTTCTGGTTGAGACAGTTCAAATGAGGACACACTGGCCAGAGTCCATAAGTCAATCAATCAGCTTGTTCAGTCTAAAGTCCAATGTTGAAAAGGTTTGGCAAGAGAGGAAATGTTGATTTTTGCAGCAGCAGAAAATGGAGAGTCCACTTCCAAGATGCAATACATTTATTTTAGAGGGGAAAAAGACTTTGCGGGAAGATCATTAATCACTGTTTCTAAAATAAAGAGAATCCAACATGTAAAGTGTTTTGTCAATGGAAGTTTTTTCACTATTCCATTCTGTGCTGTTTGGCAAGACGAAGTTTCACCTTTTTCCAATAATGGATATTTCAGTTTGGAACAAAATGTTCAAGGGTTACTGCTGCCAAATTGACCCATATGTCATTCAGAGGATTTCATTAGATGTCTCTGGCCTGTTGGTAATTAAATGTCTTTTCGGGTTGCTCCTTGGCCAAATACGAGCTTAGGAGCAGAGTATAATTACACTGTACTTTCCTACACAACATTTTTCCCTCTCTCCAGACAGTTTTGTACATATCAACTCATAGTGCAGTGGAACATCCTGGAGAGAATGGGCTAAAACCTCTGCACTGTCTCTCAAGCTCACTTTGGCCTCCACACACACAACTGTGCTTGTCAGTCCTAGGACACGGCACAGTCAGTGGCTTGGACGGTACACAGATAAGATAGCACACAGCCCAGCCTCTTCCCCTTTTCCCACATTCATCACCTTCTGTAAACCATGCACACAGACAGAACAGTACGTCAGCCTTGTTGTAATCAGCCAAAAACGGTCCTATCTTTATTTGAATACATGTTGCAAACACGATAGTCTAAACACAAAAATAAATTCTGAAATTTTTCCAGGCTTCTTAAGGCGATTGAGTCAGTCGTCACAAGCTCTACTGTAGATGATAGCAAGCATGTTAGCTATCTAAATTTCATGAGCTAATCAGCTTTGCAGCACAAACCATTTCAGGTCAATACTGACAGATTATGAGGTACTGAATGATGTTTAGGTAACTACAAACATGAGGATTGCAAATATTTAATTAATTTTTAAAAAATTAATGATACACGTGATAAAAAAATTAAAAATGACAATTTTATTTGAAAAATTTCTCTCATCTTTGCTCTTTTTTGACCTCTGGCGACCCCAGCTTGAAAAGCCATGCCGTCAGAGACAGACAAATGAAAACATGCCTTTCCTGTGCAGACATGTCGTCAGCATCCTTGAGTTGGATTGTTGGGGACATCTTTTTTTTTTAATGTTTACCACATGGGGCACCAAAGCTGTAAATTTTCAAATTCTACATATTTTGGCCTTAACATCTCCAACATGACAGACAGAAAAAGCAAAAAACTTATTTTGTTTTTCAACTATATATGCTCAATGGTTATGTTACTGTCACACACAAAAATTACTGGACTTACAATCCTCTTATACAGCATAACTAAAAAAATGACGCAGAATTACACACGTGATTAAAATTACATCTCTGCATGTGATTGTCCAAATCACTGAGGCAAGAGTTATTTGTTTTAGCAGCTCAGCAGTAGGTGAGTCCTGGATTTTTGTCAAAACTGCAAAAGAGGCACACATACACACTTACTCCCTCTCTCTTTCTTTTACACACACACACACACACACACACACACTTTATTACTGTACACTTAAATGTGTTTGCCATGTGTTTGGGAGCTCCTTGCCAAACTTTTACTGTTCCTCGCTCTCTCTTTTCTGAACTTGTCAAATCATCTTAAGTGAATACATGTTGCATATATTTCAGTCCTTCAGCTTTACAGTAATGGATTTTCAGTATTTAAAGCATCGGCCTGAATCACATCATGGAGTAGTAAAAACCTTGTCTTTGACCTGCAGTAACTGATTCAACACCATCCACAATTTGCACCGGTGGAAAAAGTTCCCCACAACCTTTGCCAGAACTTTCCAGACTTGTGTTGGTTAAAAACCTGCAGGAGCACAAATCACTGCAAAGACTGGCTGAAGTGGAAAATGACGAGGACCAAAATAAAGCAAAACCATGTTTTTTTTTCCTCATCACAGCATGTTTTCTATTACTGTCATCTTAAGAAAAAAGCAACCGGAGCCAAAGTATTACGGTAAAGATGCAACATTCGGAGCAAAGCAATATACTGCATATCTTCGGAGACTTGATAGTATCTTGGCAGAATGTAGCCTACAAGAAACCTGTGGAAAGTTTTGAGGTCACTTAAACTAAAAAAGGAGTTATTTACTTATCCAAAATACAAGTCACATACTGTTGGATTGTGTTAAACTAAAATAATATTAAGTAAATCAGAGAGAAAGAAAAAAAAAGCATAAAGAAAAGTAAAATAAGCAAATAATGAAATTCCTACACCTGAATGGAGATGCAGATCATCCTGGACACACACTGAGACTGCGGCTAAAAGCGCTCTTGTGACATCTCTAGAGCAAAATAAACACAGTCCTAAGAGATAAGCATTTCTAATCCCAGGGAATAAATACACAGGATGATGAATGGTTGAGTGACAGCTTGAAGACAGAGCCTATTTGTATGGGCGTACTTCTTCATGGCAACATTACTCAAAGGCAGCGCGTACAGTTGTCAGGCAATTTTCCCTCTCTGCAAATAGCACCGCTCTCTCAACACACTGTGTGCTTTGCATGCCTGCGCATTAGTCCTGCTCTTAAAAACACCCTCAATTACTGCAGTTGACATCAGCCCAAAAAATGAAATTATAAGCAACATAATACCACAAGTGGCAAAATAATCCCTGATTTGTAATGCATATACACAAGAGCCCAACTCATGCACTAAAACATAAGCCTGATTTAATGTGAAAACCATGTTGCTGCATATTCTGCTCTTTATATACGCAGTAATTGTCAGTCAAGCTGTTTTATGTCATGCTGGCCACTGTAAAACTGCAAGTGTGCCGGAGTAACCACCATTGCAGGTATGAGTGGCTCACATTTCATCTAAAATATCTTTTTAGCAGATGGTGGGTTTTACAAGAAAACAAATTAGAATTGTTGTGGACAGTCTCAAAGTTAATGTTGGCAAGCTAGCTGTTAGGGAACAAGGTAAAAGACAAATAGATAAATGTGTGTGTAATTTTAGCCATGCTAGCAGCGTGACTGATGGACAAACCAAATCTCTGCAAAACTAATGACATTCTCATCACTCTCATGTGCACTGTTTTTAGGTCACAGCGTGTAACCGTGGTACCATTGACTGTAAAAAAGTGGACTAAGTTACAGTTCCTCAAAAATGGAGCCAAAATAAGTCCATCACCTCCTGGTGTCTGGCTGCAGTATAACTGTAACTATAGCAGACGGGACATGGATAGAACTAAATTATCAAAGTATTCGCCAAATATATTTAGCAAAATAGCTCTTATGCTGGTGTATTTTCAAATATGATTTTTTAAAGCTGCAGTTGCTAACATCTGCTAACAAGCCAACAAGCTAACATCAATTGTAGCATTAGACTCGCTGGGAAGCAACTCTGCTGCAGCCGTTTGCTCCAGCTTGCATTTTATTACGTTTGTTGTCGCTAATTCTTTTAAGTCCAGTATGAACTGAGATAAAACAGTTGCAGGGAAAGTTGCGGACTACACTGGTCTGTCTCAACTTGAGCTTGAGCTGATTGATGGTGTCACTTGCAGACACCCTTGCTGGCAGATGCAATCAGAGCATAAGGCACAAACAGCAAATTAGCTTGTACTGACATCACTTGTCGCCAAGAAGCACAGTGTAGACTGGCTAATTAGGACAGAGAGTACAAAAAGCATCACTGACTGGGCAAATCGAACAGGATTTTTGCCAATGCAGAGGCATGGAAAAACAGAGATTTCATGATACTCTCAGACCATAACAGCTGTCTATGGGTATTGGGACATTTTTTCCAAATAGAGCCAAAAAAAAGTTATTGATGTTTACCCCAAAATTACCAACTGCAGCTTTAAGTGTCTGATTTTAAAAAAACTATCAAGTCTAGCAAAGTGATTTAACTTCCACTTAAACTGGAGCACTGACGTCACGCTGATCAGGCCAGTTGCTTTTTGCCATTGTCTGTTATATGTTGTTTGTTTTTTTTTTCTTTCCTTTTCTTTTCTTTTTTTCAAGACTACTGCACTTAATTTTAGGATATTTATACTAGTGTAGTGTGCTTGCCTGGAAAGAAGATTTTTGACACACTAAAAAACACTCACATACATACATATATGATTTTAATTTACTAAATGGCATTTCTTGGAAAACATTATACACTTTAAACTTATGCCAAGATCTGCATATTCACATTGTCATTGTGAGTATGTTAGCATGCTAACATGAGCTAAAAGTAGCGCTGTTCTTACAGTAAGTGCAGCCTTACAGAGCTGTTAGCTACCTGACTGTTAATTCCTAAGCTGTGTTCAAAATGGCCAACTAACACTACCTTTTTTTTGTTCCACTGTGGGGATTTTTTAGGGGGACTTAACTGTTCCCTGCATTGGTTTTACTCCCAGAATTTAGAAACTCAGAATGCAGTGTTATAATGTGTAGTGCAGTATACAGTAGCTTTTTGTACGTTAAGTAAAGCATGATTTCGGACACAGCCTGTGTCTTGTTTCATGATGCATTTTTCCTAGAGCTGCAAATTTTCTGGTTAAACCTTCACAAAAATAACTTGAATGGGCTTGATTATTGCATTATGCTCAATAAGATTACATAATAGAATTCCAGGACACACACAAAGAGAGTCCACACATACTAGCCACATGAAGAGATGAGTCTGCGTACTGACACTTGCAGACCAGACCACCCTGAAAACTATTCTGACAAAGAATCCCCGTCTGACTGGTGTACGTGTGCATGAGTGTATGTGTGTGTCTGACTGTGTGTGTCCACTCCTCAGGCTCCAGACAGACTCCTCTCCGCGTTAAACACAGACACAAAGTCAGACGATATAAGGTGAGATAGGAAAATTGGGGGTGTGTCCTTTGAGCTGAATGAGTGAGTGAGAGACAGAGCCAGAGAGGAAGGGAAAAGGATTTTAACCCTTGTCATTAGATGCCATGACTAATGGTGGTGTAATGGTAGTGTGGATATACTTGGACACATAGAGCAGACCACATGCAGACAGGCCTGACTGATGCACCCTCAAGTCTGGAAATCTATGTGTGTGGCCTGAGCTCTCATGCCCCCAATCCCCCCTCTATATTTTACACCCCTTGTGCCTCTGTTACCCATTTTTCTTTCTCCATAATTTGAGATTAAAAAGCGAGAAACAGAGGCCACAAAAAAAAGAGTCAAACTCACAACCCACAATGGTTTTGCTCTCCTCACACTAAAACACTACACACTACACTGTGCATGTCCAGCACCCTCCACTGCACCCCCCTCTTCCTTCTTTCTCCCTCCGTTTCCTCCACCCTCTTTGCTAGCTCCTGGTCTGTGTCCACAATTTTAAGGCTTTGCTGTAACATGGCTTAGCAGCAGGGAAATGGAAATCCTCCACTACTAATCCTTTTTTCCCTCCTCTGCAATGCTTTGTACCACATCACTTCTTCCCCTGTCACATTCACCTCTCCTTTCCTCTCCTGTCTTTCTCCATCATTCTCCTCTCCCACCTCTGCCTGCTGTTATGTTCTCCATATGCTTTGATGGCTCCTCCTCTGAGAGGGGGAAGTGATTCAGGCCCCTGGCATGCATGGCAGGGCTGCAGCTGGACACTGCACCTGCAGCTCCGAAAAACAAGCTGTTCGAGTGCATGTTGGTGAACTTTTTTCAATGCGTGTATATGTGTGTGTGTGTAGTGTGTGCACAAGTATTTTCTTTTCGGGCACCCTTCCTCTCTGTTTCCCGCCCTTTTTGCTTTCCTGCTTTTTTTCCCTCTTGCTATTCCCACACTTGCGCTCTCACACAGGCAGTGTCAGGCAAATTAAAATCATGAGATGCTTAAAAGAGCTGTGGACTCGGTCCTGTTCCCAAGTTGCAACCAGACACGGAAGTACTCTATGGGAACTTGTAGTTGCCGTGTTTGTGTTGTGATGACAAAAACGCCCCAAGGTACATGAATATAATTTGTACAAAACTGCATACAGCACCTGGGAGTTCCAACCGCTATGACCCCAAGCCTTTTAGCAAATTCAACCGTGTCAAAACAGCAACTTAGATTGGGGGTTGTGGGAGAAGAGGTATAAAAAATATGAAAAGCATGACATAAAATGACATTAGGCTTTTCATTTTGATTGATGGCAAGTGCTGCTGAATTACCACCCCCCCACCCTCCATGAATTATGTCATAAATCATGTAATTAGCAGAGGCAAAGCCTCACAGTTTCAAATACAAGTGTGCAAGCCTCGAAATGAAGTCAATAAATCTCTGGAGAGACTTTATAATTGAATCTGTGGTTAGTTTTAATGGACCGTGATGTTTGTATGATTTTATTTCTGCGGAGTATAATAGGCATAACTATACTGCACGACTGAGTCTTGCAGCAGGTTCTCACTTGCAGGTAGATTTTTGCAGTTACCAGCATACTCTGGTATCAGTGTGTCGCATCTTTTAGAGGTGGAGTCCAGTCAGGTTGAGGGACCTCTGAAAGGCACTTTGCAGGGAAGATTAGACTTTCAACAAGCTATTGTTGTTTTGAAGTGGCGGATCAGAGTGCTCTCTCTCCCTGACTGAAAACACATGACATTGTGTTTGCAGCGGTGAGAGATATTCCACAGGGAGGTTTGTCGTTCTTGCAGTAGTGCAGGATGTCAAGCTTTGGGGGCGAACCCCTGCTGAATGGAATTATCAAGACCATAATTACCTCCACACTAATGAGCCAGTTTTCTTGAGCAGCAGCCAGGTGTTTCGCAGGAAACAGTATGTGACAGTTTGGGTTTGGTGTTCACCCATCTGTGTTCACACATACACTCCAAAAACCTGAGTGAGTGAGCAAACATTTCAGCAGCCGTCAATGTTCTCCTCTCACCACAGTCATTCATCTTCCTGAGATGCCCCCTGTCATACAGCACCGCAGCTTCCCCACCTTTGGAGCCAAATGGGAAGCTGTGATTTTCGCATTTATTACACTGTGTGACAGCTTCACTGAATTTGTGTGTTTTAGAGCTGTGGTCTCCATCATTTTCTTGTCAGATATACCAACACAGCACTGTAAGATGAGCTACTGTGAGCTAAGTGCCCTTTTATGAAAATATCATGTGTCAGATTTATTAATTTAAACTAATCTTAGCTGGGTGCTAACACTAGTTATTATAAAGTGGATACTGTTTGGTGTTATGGCTGCCGCCATCTTAGGTTTGGTTTTGTTCCAAGCTAGCCAATGTTATTTTAGCTGTTTATCCAGTACTTTACTTTAGCGATCTAATTTACTAAATAATTTTAGCTAAAACATATTTCAATTCATTTAACTATTATAACACTTAAGGATTAGCTATGCCTAGCTATGTATTCAGTCCATTACCTTTATCTATTCAACCATTTAGAGAATATTTTAAGGTAATGTTTAGCTAAATTGTTTGTCCTTGGCTGATTAAAACATTAGCCTAATCCATTAGCTATTAGGCTTAGCTATCTGTTTAACCAATCATATATTACTTTAGGCTACACTGTATATAGCACTTTTAGCCAACAATTTCATTCATCCATAGCAACCTTTTAAGGAATCCATTTATCCATGACTGTAAGCTAACTATTCATAATTGATTAAGGTTTAAATTTGTTCCTTTAAGCTTAAAAAAATCGTAGTTGCCTGCAAACTTTTGCGTGTAGCTAGCAAAATTGAAGTAACATTAGAAACATGATGAAGCCTAATTTTCAAGTAGTACAGCTGACCGATAGAAAAGTTTGTTTACTATATTT
>JAQFJA010000015.1:7004937-7016066 GCA_029874485.1 Naso brachycentron
AAGAAATTCACTCAGCACTTTGTGAGGCCTCAAGGATACACACAAGATGTTTTTTTTTTTTTTTTTTTACAAAGAATTAATTAATTTAAAAAAAAATTTGTTTAAAATAAAAATACAAAGGGTGCCTTTAATTGTTTATTATTTATTTGATGGGTCATACTGTCTTTAAGTTTTACTTTTCAAAATAAAGGTGTAAACGCTGTTTCAGAATCGTCTTTGCTCTGACAGGAATAGACTTCTCATACTCCTCATTCCTTTATTTTCTTTTCGTTGAGCTTTAAGTTGTGAAACTGAAACCTACAGGGTCAAATTATTGGAATAAGTCGGTTAAATACTCAGTGTGTAAATTTTGAGACAACAGCTGAAGTCAGCTTTTCATACCAGACGTTTAGAATAAATGTTTGTAGAGTCGCTGTTATCTGTCAGTTTTCCCGTCTTTGCGGCGTGTCTGAGTTGTTTTGTCTGAGTGTTGTTTTGGAGGTAACGTGGCATCCCAATGACACATTCTCATATGTCGAGTTTGACTCTCACAGCCTCCTGTTGATCGCTTAATATAGCCGCTGACTGTAAATCAAATTATTACATCTAAATGGTTGTAAAATTACCTGACAGTGAAAACAAGCTGTATCATATTTTTGTGTAATGTTTTTCCAAACACAGTAAATTTTAAAAGCAGCTCAAATGTATCCCGTCATACTAGAGTGTCATGACTTTTTAACGTCCTCCTAATCCATGTCGTCGTTAATTGCCTTAAAAATTAAAAAGTGACTGATGTCCTGACCTCATGATACCAACGGTGGGTCGCCACCGCCATATATTATGATATCCTGGCTGTTGAAGCACTGTCCGCTCTGTTTGAGCCTATTTAAGGTTCATGTTGTCCAACTGAGCGCAGACAATAGCACTAAAGGCCTCCTGCTGCTCTGTAGATTGGCTCCGCTCGTATAAACAAAGCCTTGGGGCCTCTGGAAGACAACAGGCAGCGCTGTGCCAATCACACTGCTTTACACCAGGCTGCGGGCCCAGTGTTTGGTGGTCGAGCCTGTTAGTCAGCCCCCTGGTAAACACACACACACACCCAACGAAGCTGGCTATATCATCAAACTCGATGTTTACCTTTTTGTTGGTACAATTCTGCTTTATTTTACGGTAGAAAGTGGAAATGTGACAAGAAACAAAAGTGAAACCCCTCAACCACAAACACCTGTCAAGATTTCTGAACATGTTGGCGTTCTGTCACAAAAATGTTCCTGGATGATGTCCAGCGTCAGTTAAAGGACCATACTAGTGTTACTACATGTCATTGTCTTTTGTCAGCATCGGCCACATGTGAAATAAACCCCGCTCATTTTTCCCAAAATAGCTTTGAGATATCCTGTTTGTTTACATTTTGTCCATATTCAATAAACGTTATGTCAGGGTCAGACTACATGAGATCAGCCCGATAACCAGGAAGACGTAGGGCGTTGGGACAATCAATCATTTTATCTTGCGTCGTGTGTCATAATAGACGACAACTGACGCGACATCAAGGCAGCTTACGACTTCACGACAGAAAGATTAACATGGTTAATTTTTTGTTTACCTCCCACGACACACTGTCGTTATTAGCAGTCAGTAGCGAGCGCTTCCTTTCCAGTGACATCTGGCACGTTGTGAACTGTCATGTCTCTCGGCCACGACACGGCAAGAATTTATAACAGTCACCTACTCTGACACAGTGAGCATTTTAACCGACAAAAATATCTTGTAGTCTGACCCTGGCATTACAGAAAGTACCTGAAAATGTGTGACAATGTTAGTCAAAATGAACATCTGTGTCAAACTCCTCTTCGCGCTAGTACTCAAACTAGGAAGGCAGCACTTGTGAGGGACTATTTTTCCCAGCGTAAGTTAAGACAACGTGTTTTCCTCCTTTATGCGTCCCTGATCGAGCCGTATTCCTCCCGTCTCAGATTAAGCGTCTGAAGGATCTGGAGAAGGAGAAGGACGCTCTGTGCTCCGGGCTGGAGATCCTGGAGAAGACTCGTCTCTGGTACCTGCAGCAGCTGGAGGAGATCAGAGCCAGGCAGGAAATCATCGAGGCCAAAAGTGGGGTGGGCTGCAGCCTGGAGGATGCAGCAGAGGTACAAAGCAGGACATCAATGAGTACATTTGCATGTGCTTTGGTATTTTGGTTATGATCAGTTTTTTTTAAGTATCCTGGTTATGTTTTGTGCACCTGTAAAGACCTTAATCTCGATTTTGAGAAACCTGAGTGTGTCCAATTGAAACCATGATACTACGACATGAAAACACTTTATTTTGGTTTCTGAACATACAGAAAAGAGTGATGGCTCATTGTTTTAACTGCCTCTTAAAGAAGTTTGTTTTTCTGTTTTTTTGCACATTAAGCCTTATAATAGGGATATTTATGACAGGTCAATTGCTTGTAAATACTTATTATTGTCCTCTCGTGTACCGACACTAAAACACGAAGTTGAACAACAGCTTTTAACCCCAAAACAGCTCATTTCAGCTGCTTCAGAATGCTAACAAACAGCTGTTTCTGGGTTATTAGCTGCTGTTCAACTGTGTATTTTAGCGTCGGAACATGAGAGGACACCACATTCTGCAATTGTTTCGTCTTTTAAAACAAGTGCTTTTCAAAGGATTGTCAAAGCACTTGATATGCCCCTAACCCTCTGCTGTCTTCAGACGTTTTCTGCCAGCAGTGGCATCGGCAAAGATCTCCAGCTCTCGTGACTGCACCGTTCCTCATAATAATGCTGTACGACATTGTATGTGATCGTAAATATCCTTATTATAGGGCTTAATGTGCAAATAAAACAAATTTCTCCTTTAAATGAATTTTAGAAATCACTAAATTGAATGAATGCAGGTGAGACACTTCAGCCATCATCATCTTCAGCCATCATCAGCTCATGCACACGATGAGATAAAAACCTGTCGGTGTGTCCACAGGCTCAGTCTTGCCTCCTCAGGTCTCGTATCCAGCGAGCGAACGGCTCTCTGGGGTCTGTGATGAGCGAGCCCAATGTCACCAGCAGCAGCATCCCCTCCTTGCCTGAGGCGGTGGCAGACAGCGACCTCCGGTGGCACAACACAGTACTGACTCAGGTAAGGAAGACAGAAAATATTCTGCTTGAAAGGCTTCAAACACAGCCCATTTTATTTTGATTCATTTCGCTTCACTTTTTGTTTGAATTTTCCGCAACTCTTGACTGATTACTTTGTCAATTTGTTTTCATTTTTCTCTTTTGGTAGGAGGTGAGTGACAAGAACCGTCAGATTTCCATGCTGGAGCAGGAAAAAGACGCTCTCCTCGAGCAGCTGAATGAACTGCAGAACCACTGGGTGTATAAACACAGGCGTACGCAAGCGAACACATGAGCCGCACTGCAAACTTCACTGAACCGTGAAAGACTCGCTACTTGTAAATATGTACAATGAATAAATGAGAGTTTATGCATCATTCGCCTCAGTAAGTTCTTTCAATACAAACCAGTTTTCTGAAGTGTTGACTAACCTGACTGACATGTAACGGTTCTGTTACTGTAATGACTCAGTAACTGTCTTTATCCTGCCCGGCCCTGCTGTCATCAGGCACCATAAATAGCAACAAAAACTAGTTATGTGACAGAAATTTGTAGTTAATCTCCTTTTTTTTCCTTAATGTAATGATTATTAAGAAAATTTGGATTTATTTAAGTTTTTAAGATCAATTTAAACTCCTGTAGACTGTGTGATAGAGATGAGGTATGTATGTGGTGGCAAGTTTCCTTCTCTCAAGTCAAACATTTACAAAAAAATATATGACCCACTCAATGTAGTTTCCAAAATAAAGAAAGAAACTAAAGAGTATATAAAGTAGTAGAAATATTCACCTTTAATAGCTACAACATTAAAATGCCAAATACAAGTATTAAAAATTTTCTTACGCCCCTAGTTAATAGGCATTCGTCATTAAGCATTTGTAGACATATGGTAGGATTGTCTAATTAAAGTGAAAAATAGCTGAGAACAGTCGAAAGACTATAACCTGCAAACAAAACACATTCATTCTGTAATTTTATGTGTCACACACATATTAACCGTTTTTATACAAAATGAAATGCTTCAGGCACCAAGACTGCTTGGTTAGGGTTTAGGAAAGACATCAGGGAGGCGTGTCTTGTACTGAAGTAAAATATTTGGTGTTTTTATATCTTCTGATTCTTCAGCTGGACCCTTCTCAAATCTGTAGACCACCTGAAAATCACCTTATAGTCACCTGGCAGTTAGTTAACACATATTACTTGTTTGTTAAAAGGGTGTTGTTGAATATTAACTGACACAATGCTGACACGCAACTAAATGTTTACCATTAACTTGTAGAGTGTCAGCAAGGGACTATCAAATTCCAGTATTACCTTTTCAAATTATTTATTTTGTTTAAATTTGGGTGAACAATCTTAATAATAAATGTAGCAACAGATGTTTCCTGGTGATGAGCATGCGCAGCAGGAGGGTCGTCATTGCCTGTATCTGATTGGATAATAAGCAGGGGTGGGAATCTTTCATTATTTCACAATTCAATTCAATTTCTAGTCTTGAGGTCACAATTTGATTCAAAATTGATTCTCAATTTTAAAAAGATTTCCGATTCAAAATCAGCCCCTGATGCAGCATACAGGGGTTTCATTTCAGAATCTGTTTAAGTCTGTTTTGCAAGAGACAGAGAGGCAAAATTATTGCATGAAAGCATTAATAAATGTTAATAAAAACTTTTCGAGAGAAAAGTCGTGAATTTTTAAATTCTCAATAAACAAGTTAAAGTTGTGTCAAGTTGATCTACCAATAATTGTCTTTGATATTCATCATTTATATCATATTTTTATTGGCCAGTCAATTAAAAAAAAAAAAAACATTATAAAGAAACTGATTTTTAGGACTTGAGATACAATTTTGAATCACAGAAAATGAGATTCTTATGTAAATTGTTTTTTGTTTTTTTTTACCACCCCGAATAATAAGATTTGTTGTAGCCGTCTCCAGTCTCCCTGTACTTCTACCACCACTGTACAAATCAACAGATCTCTATTCTGGTGTCCCTCATAATTTGGATCTTTCACAAAATCAGTGTAAACAGCTTTTCGTAACACTTCCATCAACATGCCACAGGTTCAGTAACCTTTATAGTATCTGCCAGAAATATTAAGTTACAAAATTGATATTATTTATTGTGTAAAGATCTACTGAATCTCAAAAAGTGGATGTCAGTTAATGTTTTTAAACTTTTGCGCTGACGTGGGTCAATATTTTTCCTGTGCAGAGGATAGTCCTGCATTGCTGTGTGCGATGTTACCCACAGTTGTTCCGTTTCCGTCTCTGAATGTGGGCCCTCTGTTTCAACACGTCGCAGCAGCCTCTCCCGGTGGTCCCGCACTGATCTCACTTCTGCTGATAAACTTTATCTGGGCGAGTCATCGTGCATGTTTGCAGGGAAATCTCTCCCCTGCACTGCATAAATCTGTAGCCTTTTAGACAGAAAACAACATTAGCAGGCTTAAATTGAACTGAAATCTCTTGCACGTTAGATATGTTTTGTCTGTTCATATTGATCAAGTCTTTCTTTCTCTGTTTTCTCCTCCACTACTTGCTGGATTCTTCTACCGACATGTTTTTATGCTTCATGCCCTGAGTCGGTCTTTTGTATGCATATCCCTACAAATTGAATGGTGCAGTCATTGTTTACAAGTGTGTTTACTCCATTGCACATGGTGGCTCTGTGTCCCCGAAGCTTACAGTCATCACAAGTAGGAAAACAGGGTTGATAAGATGGGATGCAGTGTCAGGGCATATTGTTCTGTCTGTCGCGTAAAGACAACAAGATGTTGTGCAATTTTTGAGGCACAAAACTGATCATCTGGAAGTGAAAAAATTTTAAAAAACCAAAATACATTTGTTCTGTATTGTGTTTGATTTTCATTTGTGCACCAGCAATGACTTTTCCGGTAAAACCTTGCAATGCCTGCAAGGAATCTGCGCTGGGATCAGATTAAAATCAGCGTGTGTGCATCAGGAAAGAAAACATCCATCATGGGCGGAGGCTCTCGTTTAAGTAGCTTCATGTTCTCTATCTTCAGAGCGCCACTGAACCATCAAGCCCAGGGTACCAGCACTTGGCTAATTATTGGGTCTAATTCACGCACTGCACAGCCAAACACTTTTTGTTATGGGTCTTTCATGCCTTTGTGGCTGTCAATGCCGCTCTCCCATAGCTGCACGGTTCAATAGAGCTGCACTCTGCTGGTCTCTCCAAATCCTCTGTACTTGTATACAATATCATGTTTGCTTTTTTTTTTTTCCCTCCTATTTGCGGTTTTGGTATTACTGGATATCAGAAATTGCAAGCTGTTTCCGTGCAGGTCAGCGGAGGTGGGAAGAGTAAACAAGAGTAGATTAGAGAGGAAGAGGAGGTGCTTTTGAAGGTTCTTCTTGCAGAGCACAGGGCTCCCTGATAAATGCATTCCAAGAGCTATTAGGAGAGAAAAACTTCCTTATAGCGCCCCTTAAAGCACGATAAGCATAGGTGGTCTTTAAGGAGCAATCAGGCAACTTAAAATAGTGAGAAGAAACTTTTTCCGAGTGGACACTTGTGGCTTTGAAGGTCATTTCTGAGCTTAAAGGACCAATTAATCCTTACTACAGTAATATAACTTTCACTTCCACTGCCTGTAACTGAAGAGAACACATTTATAACAATGTCAGACAGATTCTTCTTTTATAAGAGAAACATTTTGACATGCAGTGTCGTGTTAGAAAAAGGCCTAATTTGGATCTTTTAAGTAGAAATACTACAGTGTAAAAATACTCTTAAAGACAAAATACTCTGAAAGCAACAGTACTAAAATTAAATATAAGTACTTGTTCAGTGCACAATGCCCCATTTAGAAAAAATAAATATGAGCCTACATCACTGGGTTATAGTAAGTGATGCATTCATGTGCACATTTGTTGCAGCTGGTAACAGTGGGCTAATTTCAGCTACTTTCTACACAGCAGTAATCTGTAATCGTATCATAATTATCACATTATTGCAATTTTTTCATTTATCTGAATATGCAAAACAACTGGGAGCCTAACTAATGTTGTCGGATTAAAAAAATAGAATAGTTGCAGCTAAGATGTAGACAAGTAGAAGTATAAAGTATTGAAAAATTGAGTACATTTAAATCAGAAATGTGCCATACAGTGGAGGCTCATAGAGTAAATGATGAAGGGTCATAATGAGAGATGTTGAATTCATCTCCTTCTTCTTCAGGCCCTAAAACTTCAGTTGCTTGTGTTTGTATTTTACTGCTCTTAATATGTGACACAGCTGTAATCAATAAAATTATTGCAGGTGATCTGAAGCTGAGCTGCTAATTAACGAAATCAGCTGCACGTGCGCTGCTTCTAATGCTAAAAGCCAAAGAGAAAAGTCAAAACCCGTCGAGGTGGCATCATACTCTTCAGATCATACAGTAAGTTTTATGATTGTGTTGTCACAGATGACATTAAGCTCAAGTTTTTGTTTTTATGTGTTTGAAAATATCGCACAAAGTTCTAAGCTTTGAGTTCTCATTCATTTTGTGCGTGCGTCTGCACGCAAAATGTTTGCAGGGGGAAAAAAAAGGATTTCTCAGATTTTAAGTTTATATGAATCATCTGACTGGTGCGTGACGATCCCATCCTGTGTTCAACTTGTTAGTTATCCTAAAAAATAGGCATTTTTTCTTATATCTTTCTCACTTTTCTTGTGTTTCTTACATTCGCCTCTTCACCACAACCAAAACTTCCTCGTCTGTCTGTGAATTTTAGCGTCAGTTGGTCGGAATTGCGTAATTTAGGCCTTTGAAGACTTTTCTCACTGATATTTATTTATTTTTTTGTCAGCAGTGCAGTATTTTCAGAGTCACACCCATCTGCTTTAAAATTCATACAGCCAAATCTAAACAAAAATATGATATGCAACCGAAAAAAATCTTAATTCAAATTAATTTATTCTGAAAGTGTAAAATTAAATCAGACATTGAATATTGTGTCAATAAAGAATGCTTTACTTAATTTTGAAATGTGCAGCAGGTCACACACACAGAGTGTGTGAGTAAACTAACTCTCCGCTGTCGCTGAGGCCGGTTTGGGATTCTCCATCACTGTTGCGCTCTGTCCTCTGCGGCGGCGGCGCACGCTTACGCGCGTCTCCAAGCGTCGCCTCCATCGCGGACACGTTTAAGTCCAGCAGGCTCTGCAGGTGTTTGATATAGTCAATCGCCGCTCGCAGCGTCTCCACCTTGCTGAGCCGTTTGTCCTCCAGCTCCTGCGGCAGATGCTCTCTGAGCCGCGCGTAACCTTCGTTTACGCAGCGCACCCGGTGCCGCTCCCTCTCGTTCCTTTTCCGGATAAACGCAGGCTCGAAGGAGTAATCGCACACGCCGAGGGGTCCGTGAAGGGGGAAATAGGAGAATCGTCTGTAGGGTAACCTCTGGCCGTGCACAGGGTCGAGGTACGCAGCGTCCAGGTGGAAGGGCAGTCCAAGCCGGAGCGCATCCTTGTAGTGCGCTCCGCTGTTCTCCATGGAGAAGCCGTGGAGAGCCAGAGGAGGGACAAATGAAATATGCTCCATTAATGCCTTTCTGTGGATGAGAAATTAGGAGATCTTACATTGAATTCATGCAATTAATTTTGCAGCATATATATGAACTCCAACAGATGCAGCTTTACCTCGCCAAAGTCTCCACGCAATCATCCCGTCTTTTGAGCGACAGTTTGCTCAAAAATTTTGTCTATTTGAGATTAAAAAAATATCCACAGATCTTGCGTAGCTTGATCCCGCTCGTTCGGGATTTTGTTGGTGTGTGTGACAACTTGTTTGATGGGATTTTAATGCTGTCGGCTCGGTGGGTGTGATCTGGGGCGGAGACGCAGCCAAAACTTTCACATCAAGATAAAAAAAAAAAAGTTTACACAAACGTTTTGTTCCTCTTCTGTCCATACCGTGACGCAATCCCCATCATGAGTAACACTAAGCAAAAACCTCAGGGGTCTGTATGAACTATAATTTTCAGAATACTTTATATCCAGAGGCAGACTCGTGCTTTCTGAGGTACAGGGGCAAAAATCATCTAGGGCACCAGCTGCATGGCATGGAGCACCAACCTGCAGAAAATTATTATGCAGTGTGAAACCCTGGTTGAAATTAAAATTATGTTGTTTTTTTTAATTGTTTTAGATTTGAAATATATTTTAACTAGGCCTGTTTCACACAGGGTATCCAAGAGGCCACTTTGTTGTTTCTATTTGTGCACAGGTCAGATCCTCGATGTGAATGTGAGGTATAAACTTTTTTTCCTTTGAGTGTTTGAATTAATTTTTATGGGGCAGAAAATTTGAGGGAATTCCATGTTGGACAGAAAAAAAAATCAGTGTTATTAAAAAAAAACATACATCAATGTAGCAATTTAAACAAAGCCTACCTATTTTTTTTCTCTTACCCCCTTTAATTATCTGTTTACCCTGCAGATCTGTCCTATGACCCCAGGTCAAATCTTGATTCACAGGTTGAGAACCAGGTTGGGCGTAGTTGACTTTTAGCGCTTTCACACCGACATGGCTCCGGCACGGTGCCAGTTCCATTCAGAACCTTGGTGCGTGCAGGAAAACCAGCCTGTGTTCAGGCCAGTTTAAGTGGAACCAAGTTCCTGCCCCTCCCATCATCAATGGAGGGCGCTGCTCAACGCACAAGGCAGGCAGAAGTAAACAACAGCGGCAACATGTCGGAACGCATTGATTATCTGCGAGCAGTCCTCCTGTTAATTCAAATGCTTATTTTTAACCAACAATCCTGGACCAGACCACTGAACACTTCTTCATCGTAGCCATTGTCTTTGATTCCTTCTAGGCTTGGGCTGGTGTAAAATTTCTAAACCGGTTTTACATTAAGCTCAATACCGGACCCAACCGGTAATACCGGCTTTCACCACTGGGAGTCGCACACCACTCATCAACAGCGCTCCTGACTGGAGCGGCACAAGAGGAGAACAACTGAATTGAGTGACACCAATTGTGTGTTCCAAATTGCATAATTTAGTCAGTATACTTAAATACAGTACACTTCAATGCAGTACACTTACTGTGTAGTGCACTAATTTCAACCATGGTAGTGATGTCCCAAATCACGAGCTGCAGTTTTGCACTTATGGGAAGTGACGTTTTTTTTCAAACACCTCTTCTTCCTCTACTACTTTTTTTTAAATTACAAATTGCAAACAGTAGGTGGGCGACTATCACAAATATTTGACAGCTATTTTCTGCCACTATTTAGTTCATTTAACTTGTATAAGATTGTTCTACAGTATAGTCAACGAGATGTCACACACAAACCAAACACACACCACAATGTTAATGCCTGATTAAGACGTGCCGCCGTAGCTTGGAGCATGTTAGCTAGCTAGCGGATGTTAACATTAGCTAGCACGCTAACAGCACCAAATTGTCACAGACCGCACAAAAATTACTAACAGCGGCGATCTGACAACAGTATACATAGTGGTGCTTAGGGCAAAAACATGTATAACTTGCATCTGTGCAATGCGGCAACATTCACAGTCACCAAGTCAGCATTGTGAGAAAATCCTCTGCTGTAACGCCCTGCCACCATTTTGAAAGTTGAGAAGTTTGTGACATAACTTCCTTTACATCAACAATATGGCGTTTGTCAAGGCTGTGAAGTGTCCATCGTTCCACACTCAATTTTTGGACCATTTTAAGTGCACAAGTAGTACACTGCATTTTCACGTACTTTTCAGTGTGAACACACTTTGCACACTAATGGACTCAAAATTTTAAGTGTTTAGTACAGAAGTATGCGATTTGGGAAACAGCTCAAATGTTTTTTTATTTCTCACAGCAACCAAACGTGTGACATCATCCGTCAGTGTGCATTCTGTCTGCTGCAGTTCTACACTCAGACACACTACACATTTTTCTCTCAGGATGAATCACACTATTTGCTACGTTACTCCATTTAGTCGCATGCCTCCCATAAATACACACACATAAACTGAACACAGCAGACATGTGGCGTCTTCTTCTATCCTTTTCAC
>JAQFJA010000015.1:7021962-7036845 GCA_029874485.1 Naso brachycentron
TTTTCTTCTTTTGTTCTTTTCCACCTCCACCTATGTTATCAACTTTGGATAATGCTTAATTTTTAGATTCCCCATCTTATTTTGTACAGTTTGTGTTTGTGCTAAATAAAATTTTGAGGGAAAAAAAAGTAGCCTGCCTTCGCTTCATCAGAACTATTTGACAGAAAAACTGATCCGCGATCAGCCAAACCCGCCTGCGCTTTTACGGCGCATGCGCACTACAGATAGTTCGCTGTCATGGCCGCTTTCAGGGAGGCATTGTGCTGCTATGATGTTATTTTCAAGGTATCTTCCTTCCCAGTTATTAGCACTTTTGCTAATAAGCAACAAAGCAAGAACGCGGTTTATTTGTACTTTTAGCTCGCTGAACAACTTCCAGTTTTAAGATGCACATAGGCATAAGTTCACAAAGCTAACTTTAGCAATGAGAAAAGTGGTTGTTGTTTCGCAAACTGATGCTAAGGCTAACGCAAATAACGTTACGTGTTTTTAAACGGCGCGTTCACTGCTGTTTTCCATGAGACTCTTAGCTTAACTGTTCATGTCGGTCATTTATTTCACAGGGGGAGAAATATAAACCCTTGAGCAGGGACGTTACAAGGTTTCTAATGGACATCGCTTGTTGAATTCAGGTAAGCTAACGTAGCTCACGTTGCTAACGTTAGGTGTATCACCTGTGTAGTTATACACACAAGGGCTCCACCTAATGATCATGTATTTATGACTAAATATGTAAAAAGTTATGTCTCATTTACAACAGGTGCTAAATGCGTGTCATAATGTTGCTAACTCTGTCTAAACATTAGCCAAAAACCCTAAACGGTCAGCTAATAGTTTGGACATTATTTAACTTCCTGTTTCATTGTTCAGTCTTGGTCAAACTCTCATGTTGTTTCTCCAGGATGAATGACATGAACCTGAGTCCTGTGGGCATGGACCAGCTCAGTGTGCCCTCAGTGAGTGCCAGCCACCTGGGTCTGCCCACCTCCCCCACACACAACCCCATTCCCGCCCCAGGTATGGCAAAAGCCTCAACATTCAGTGAAGATCATAGACCAGTCCAGTGTATTATGATTTCTTGAGTAGACCCCACATTTTCAGATCATTATACCTAGATCTGTTTTAATCATTTGTGCGTCTTCTGCTTTTGACTTTTTAATAACCTCTTTTGTGGTTCAGGCATGCCAGTGGCCATCCCCAGCCTGGGTCCTTCCCTGGGCTCCCTTCCCTCTGCCCTCTCGCTGATGCTGCCCATGGGTCCACTGAGCGACAGAGGAGTGATGTGCGGCCTGCCGGAGAGGAACTACTCCTTGCCGCCGCCTCCCTACCCCCACCTAGAGAGCAGTTACTTCCGACACATATTGCCCGGTAGGCTACTGGTTGTTATTTTGGGGCTTTATCCTCGATTCTCAACTTTTCAGGGTTGCCCTGTTGTTGTTTTTTATTGATATTCATCAATAAATTAACATCTGCATTCTGCTCAGTATGTTTATTCTGATATTTCATTTCTGTAATAAGTTTTCCTCTTGCTTCCTTGCTGTAGGTATCCTGTCCTATCTGGCAGACCGTCCACCACCTCAGTACATTCATCCCAGCAGTCTCAACATGGACGGGACCCTGTCTGTGGCTAGCAACAATCCCTCAGGTCTGGACCCCTACAGTGGTCCTGGAGGCCCACTAGAACAAGGCCTGGTGCCTATGGATTCCAGACAGGTCAGCGGCCAAGGAGACCTCCACCAGACTGGTGCTCATGAGCTGGACTCAACAGGGTTGGCCATGGAGTCACGTGTCAGCAGCCCCATGTCCCCTGACCGCATGGGAGAGGAGCTGGCCACCATGGATGGGGTCGGGGTGGTGGCGGTGTCTGACACCCAGCAGCAGCTCGGAGGTGGGAGGCAGCCTCAGCCGCATGAGGGCCTGACTGGAGTGGACTCATCTGGCGGGGTTATGCCCCTCCATGGGCCCCCTGTGCTCGAACTACCAGTGGTGATGGAGCCGGATCATATGGGGGGTCGAGTGGGGAACGCTGGGGGTGGAGGAGCGGGAGGACTCGGGGAGCAGCTCCACTCGAACGGGGAGCTGAACTCAGGCGTTGTCAGTGTGGTGCTCACGGGCTCAATGGCCAGCCAGAGCCAGATGGAGCCTGTGTCGCTCCATGGACACTCTGGGATGGGGCTGGAGGCGGTAAACGTGTCCCCCATCACTGCAGAGGTGTCGCTGGGGCCTGAAAACAACCTGGTACTGGTTAACTCCACTCTGCAGCTAGAGGACTCTACCTCCAACAAGGAGAACATGGTCACTGCCTACACCATCTGTGAGTGTTTATGGGTAATATTCTACAGATGTGAAACAAGATGCATATGGCTTTACTATTATGGTCAGCTGTCATGTATATATAATGTGAATCTCAGGGTTTTAACCTTAATTATCATCTGTAATTTTCTGGAGTGGTCCCAGAAATATTTGCTGATGATGATTAGTAAAGTTGCAGATCACATGATGTAGTTAAGCGACAAATTAGTCCTAAAGTATGAAATGCAGTTGCAATAATAACATTCTGCTCATATAGTAAAATGTTGGATTTGCAAGAGAACTTTTTACAATTATAGCAACGATTTAGTCAGACTCATTGTCTTTTGGTGCAGTTAGAGATGTTCCATTACCCACACTTGGAGATCAGCCGATACCGATTATCCATTTGATACCAGCACATAAAAACAATTCCTTACACATCTCCTTTAACTATCCAGTCTAAAATATTGCCAACTGTAGACATTTTGTGAGCTCTCAGCTCTCTCCGCTCTTCTTCGTTTCGTCTTTTAGTCTTCTCAAATAGATTTGAGCTGTGTAACGGCACTCAGCATTAATTGAGCTAATTGGAAAGTATCTAGGTACTGTTTCTTACCGCTAATAAATAGCATGGTATCTGATTGATGCACAGACTGACGTACTCACCAATATCATTACCAGCATTTTCGGCATTATTGGCGTCCTCCGACAGCGCAGAGAGCGGTTTTCTCTTCCTACTACTTTATTGATACAGCACAACGTACATTTGTCTGTATTATTCACAGCAGTAGGCTTATTTCCGTTTTTAGTTTCATTTCCTCATGAGCAATGACAGTACTATGCCTGAGAAACTTGTGCATATAAACAGCGATGCTTTGATTGATGTGAAATGGAGAGTAATGCTTTTGAGACGTGTTGACATGACTGTTCAGGGGAAGCCACAAAAGAGAAAGCTAAAGGAGCGCACCAGTGTTACTACATGTGATTGTCCTTTGTCAACATCGCCCACGTAGGTAATGTAAACCCCGCACATTTTTTACCAAAATAGCTTTATTTATGAGATATCCTGTTTGTTTACATTTTGTCCATATTAAATAAATGTCACAGAAAGTACCTGAAAATGTGTGACAACGTTAGTTAAACAGAACGTCTGTGTCAGAATCCTTTTTTATGCTAATATTTGAGCTAGAAAGGCAGCACTTGTAAGGACAATTTTTTCAGGCGTAATAACTTACGTCTCAACAGCTCCCAGCTCCTCTCTCTCTCTCGCTCAGTGCCTTTGACCACATAAAGGCAGATGATCTCTTTACAAGGGTGAATTACCGACACCTAATACTTTCACATTTCCGATACTGTTTCTATACCCTGTTCCAAAATGAATGTCAGTGTATGGGGTTTAAAAATGCTGTGTGAGATCTACTAAAGTTAATACATGCTTGAATTTTACAAACAACATTTGTAGAAGATAGGGGCAATCTCTGCTAATGGTGAAAAGTCAAAAATACACCAGTATGGTCCTTTAAGAGGTGACCATAACTCCAGATTCTCTGAGTATAGGCACACTCTCAGAGTTCCTTTCCTGTTTTTGGGTGATGATTGTCGGGTCTCACTCCAAGACACAAGTTGCTGTTGCAGGTCCAGCCATAAACTGGATATGTCAGTGAGTTTTTTTTGTCTGATCTAAAAAATGTGTTGGATATCTTATATCGCTCTAAAGTATCAGAAATACTATAATACTTTAAAAGTTTAGAGTCTAAATAACACCTTTCGTGGTGCTGTTGTCTTTCAGGGTGCACCCTGTGTGAGCGCTCATATACCTCAGACTGCCCAGAGCATGGCCCAGTCACCTTCATCCCCGACGCACCCATCCAAAGCCGGGCTCGCCTCTCTCTGCCGCGCCCACTCTGCCTGCGCATCTCAGTGGCAGATGAACCACTTGGTAAGAGAACAAACCACCCTCAATGGCTTTCTGCAGCTGAGCTATAGATATATTTGGTTGTTATTGTTTTTTGCTTTCTCCTTGTTGATCACGTGAACATAGTTAATGGGAAACTTTCTGAGAGCCGTAAAAAAGGAAAGAACCAGTAAAATTTATTGGTGAAAGATGTCTTATCCTTAAAAAAAACTAAATAAAAGATTTTAAAACATGTAGTCAGTAACACACATGGATTGGTAGACCTTCAAATTGGTTGCTTACAAAATGTGCTAATACCCCTCATAGGAGTTTTTGCAAGAGATGTCATTCCTCCAAGGACTTGCTTTGGGCCAATGGTGGGCCAGCATTGCAGTAACGTGGATCTCTCTGATTGGCCAGAAAAGGACACGCAGCAGATATGGAAGGTTGGTGCAGTGGCTTTGATTTTGCCGTGTTTTGTTGTAGTCGATGCAAAGCCACGATAAACAGACGAAGTCATTTCTCTCTTTCAGATGTACCACAACAATGTGTTGGAATTCTACATCGTGACGACAGACGAGAATGAGTGCAACTGGATGATGTTTGTCCGTAAAGCGAGGTATGACGCAGGTGGAAACGTTTAGTTCTGAGGTATTTGCAATGTTACTCCAGTCCAGCCAGTATGTTCACTACCAACTCCTATGTGCTGTGTTTGTGTGTGTTTGTTCAGGACCCGAGAGGAGCAGAACCTGGTGGCGTACCCTGCAAACGGGAAACTGTTCTTCTGTACAACCACGGAGATCCATCCAGACCAGGAGCTGCTCTTCTACTACAGCAGAGACTACTGCAGGCTGATGGGTGAGACAACAGATGATAAAACATGTACAGTTTTGATTTTCAAATAAACCACTAGGGTTGGGCCTGTGTAAAAATTTCTAAACCGGTTTGATATTAAGCCAAATGTCAGACGAGACCAGTATACCTTACTTTCACCGCTAGGTACAGTGCAGATATGATGATTGTATGACAATAATAGCTAAGCTAACATGTCAACTGTGGCTTTTCGACACATTAACAGACCTCCAGTTTATTTTATGAACACAGTCACAACGCGGTTAAGCTTTCCAACATTTCTGGAACTTCAACAACTAATATCATGCAGAAATGATGATTAAAATGGCTGTAATTATTGTTAGAAAACCCCCCTTCATCCTGATGCTAGTAGCTAAGCTAACATCTCAACTGTGGCTTTGCGACACATTAACAGACCTCCGGTTTGTTTTAGAAACACAAAATGATGAATGCCAGTTGAGCTGATTTGCATAAAATTAAACCGGTTTAAGCCTGTACACCGGACTGGACAGGCAAAACTGGACACCGACCCCAAGCATAGAAACCGCACTGATCCATTGCTGACATGATTGTTCATTACATGATGCTGAGCGTCCCACAATCCTTTGTGTCTTCACAGGTGTTCCCCAGGTGCCTGAGGGCCAAATATGCCAGTGTGGCAAAGAGTGCTCCTCCTTCTCTGAGCTCAAGTCTCATCTGAGCAGCCATAACAGTAACCACAACCATAACCACAACCATAATCAGCCTCCACACAGCCACAGCCCATCCCAGCAGGAACACTCTCAGCAGCAGCAGCAGCAACCACCTCCACAGCAACAGCAACAGCAACAGCAGCAGCAACAAGAGCAACAGCCACAACAGCAGCAACACACTCATCAGGAAGAGAAGCTGACCAATGGGAGCTCCAGCTCTTCCTCTTCCCCATGGCCTTGCCCTGCCTACTCAGCAGGACAAACGAACGGTGATAACAGCAGCAGCCGGGGCAGCGGTAACAGAAACTCTAGTAATGTTACCTCCAGAGCCAAAGGTCAGAGTCACGTGCGGGAGAAGAAATACAAGTGCAGCATGTGTTCCCGGGCTTTTATCACATCCACAAAGCTCAACGTGCACTTCATGGGGCATGTGGGGATGAAACCTCATAAGTGTGAATACTGCAGTAAGGCCTTCAGCGACCCCAGCAACCTCAGGATGCACCTCAAGATTCACACAGGTGTGAAGTGGGATCCTTGGAGCGTAAACGTTTGTTTTTAAACTGTCGCACAAACCTCCGAGTTCCTCCAGTGTTTTCACAACAACCGAATTCATGTTTAAATTTGATGGTTACCTGGAAAAACTCAGCTTTGTACATATGAAATGTTTCCTAGAAAGATGTTTCTGACAAATTGCAATTGATTGTACGCACCTCGAAAGAATAACCTAATTTAAAAGCAATGTAAATGCACACTTTAACACCTTAACTTTTTTAGTAAATTGTTTTTCAGCTTTCTGCCAGAAGAGTGTCAGTAGAAGCTGTCGCTAAAATATGAGGCTACCGCTAGCAGTCAGTTTTGTTGTCATTGGGCAAAGCCAGGCTAGCTGGCTGTAGCTCCACACTGAAGGGACAGATTGGAGAATGTTATCAATCATTCCTCTTACTCTCTGCTAGAAAGTGAATAATTTCCCAAACTCTTTTATGCTTTTCACTTTTGACACTCTTTCTCACCAACAGGTCAGAAGAACTACAGATGCACAGTTTGCGAGAAGTCGTTTACCCAGAAATCCCATGTGGCATCGCATATGCTCATCCACACCGGTGCCGAGAAGCTCAAGTGTGACCTCTGTGACCGAGCATTCATCAGGAAACATGACCTGAAACAACACATGTTCTCTCACACACAGTATGTAACTTGTTTATTCTGTGTTTAGAGAAATCTGCAGAAGTAAACAGTTGTTTATTTAAGTTGACAGACTTATCTTTTGCGTTCTGTTTTGATTAATTAAGGTGAAATAATATGTCCCTTTCAAATCCTTCCTGTTTCCTGCACAGCGAGCGCCGCATACAGTGCCCCAAGTGCAACAAACATTTCCTCAAGACCAATCACCTGAAGAAGCACATGAACTCTCACGAGGGTCGCAGGGACTTCGTCTGCGAGAAATGCCACAAAGCTTTTCTCACCAAATACCACCTCACCCGTCACCTCAAGATTTGTAAAGGACCTAAGTCGGATCGAGCGTCCCGTAAGGAGCAGGATGTGGATGAGGAAGAAGAAGAAGAAGAGGAAGAGGAGGAGGACGGCAGGGGAAGAGGAGCGGAGAGACTCGTTGACTCAGCTAGCAATGAAGACTGTGGTTTAGATGTTGGTGGATATAACTCTGAAAAGTCCATGTCCCCCCCTCATTGACAACATTGTGCCTCTTGAGATATATGTTTATTTATTTACATCACTACAATACTGATGTTTACCTCTGTTTTTTTGCCAAATATTGCATACTTTATCGCATTTGCATTTAAAAATCTATAATAATCCTAACTCTACAATCCATATAGTTATTCTAACGAGCATTTTAATGCTGCTAAAGTAATACTGTCATATTGTAATGATTGATAAAAGTCTGACTGTATTTCTACAAAGCTACTCTGTCTTCTCATGGAACTCAGGCCTGTGTGGTAACGGTTGATGGCACCTACGTAAGCTGTCATTTATTGTTACTCCTTATTAATTTTTTTTTCTTGACTCATTAACATGAGGTGAATATTGCTGATATTTGTAGTCGTACAACAGTGTCAGTGATATTTGCTGATGCCACACTTGCATTTTTAGTCGTTATGTAATTGTGCTTTTATTTATGAAAAGCAAGATTTGTAATTTTTGTTTATTTAACATTTCTGTGTGAATGCAAGTGAGCCTCTTCAAAACAGAATTTGGGCATTTTTGTTATATTCCTCGTTGTCAAAGTATGAATTAATGATAAAATGTCATGTAGCTCCATCCTGTCTGTTGCATAATGTTTTAATAAATGAACATTTATAGTGGTTTTATGTTGTTGGCTCATACACATGGTAGAGATAGCATAAACAACTTCTCTACTGGCTTTTATTTACTTTTTTCTATGTTTTTTCACCATAATGATGACAGCCTGGATGTCCTGTTCAATGTTTATCCACTCTGAGCACCAAAACGCAGTGCAGAACTGTATATATAAAATAGAGAAACAGCTCCACCCACTGGTTGTGTTAAGACTCACCTCCTCAAAATAATTTGTGACAATGTACCATGATGATAATGATCATCATCAAACGGACTGGGTTTTTAAATGTGGTGTTAAACTACATTATTAACTAATGAAAATGTAGAAGGAAAATCCATACTTGTTTAATTGCAGATGTACAGGAATCATACAAAGGAATGCCTTGCAAAAATATAGTTTTCAATCCTTAAAAATAATCAGCAACACAATAAAAGAAAAAAAAACGTGTTGATTAAAAAAAAGGAGGAAATGAAAGAGGTCATAACGATAAATAAAGGCATATAACGTTAGTCTATGCAGCTTTTCTATTGTTCAGGACGTAATGTCTTCAAGTACCGTAAATACTCTTTTCTATGTTATTTAATAAAATTAAATAATATAGAAATAATTAGTAATATAATTTTTGCCCATTTACATTTATGGATGAAATAGTTCCCAAATAAAATAGGTTCAAAATAATTAATATTTTAAACATACTTTTTATTTTCTTTTTTGGATTAGCAACGTTGGCCGGAAGTACGCATTGTAGTTTCCGGGGAAATACAAAATATGCAGCGCCGCGGTTGTCATTCACTTTAGCGTGGTATGAATTACCTCTCTTTCCTCCGTGTTTCATTTGTGTGTTGGTTGTATCAGTTTTGTTTAAAAAAAGTGGTATTATTGCCTGTGCAGCATGAAACAAAACCAAAAACCTCCCCTGTAAATTTCTGCAGCGTGAACCGCTTCTGGTTGAAGCTAGCTAACTTTAGCTAACCGGCTAGTTAGCAGAACGGCTAGCCGCAAGTCGTGCGAACACACATGTCATGTCTTCAGTGTTATGTAACGTCTAACTTACATAAAGGATAAAGATGTTCTGTGGCGTTCTGTCAGTAAAGACTCCTGAATGTATTTAATTTCGTGTTGAAAGTTACGTAACAGTGTTTCTCGTCTGTCAGCCTGAGCAGTGTGATGAAATGATGTTGACCCCACCGAAGGACGGGATGCCCAACATGATCGACAGGGCGCTGAGGATGAGAAGAGAGGAGCAGGCTCGTCAGGTGGTCCTGGCGTGGGCCGTGCTCAACATGTCTCTAGCTGGCATGATTTACACAGAGATGTAAGTTTAGTGACAGTAGTCTACTCTCCTGCATGTACGGGCAGCCATTTATATCGTAGCTCTCATTTACTTTCTCTACCTTCATTCATTTTCTTATTTCCTAGTGTACAGATTATTGATTTCTGTGTGTCATTATTTAACTTTTCTGCCAGGTCAGGGAAATTGCTCAGCCGATACTACAACATCACCTACTGGCCTATCTGGTACATCGGTGAGGTCCCTGTACTCTCTCATTTATCTAAAGATGCCTACTAGGGTTAAAAGGTCTTAAAATGAAGATACTAAATCTGTTTCTGAGTTGTATTTTTAGTCAGTTTGCTCAAGAAATAGTAGGAATATACATTCTTATACTTTCATTTGAATTCTCTTAAATTACTCTTCTGTCCTTTATTCACAGAACTGGTGCTGGCTTCTCTATTTAGCCTCAATGCTCTTTTTGATTTCTGGAAATATTTCAAATACACCATGGCTCCCTCCACTATTGCTGTGTCCCCCGAGCAGCATCAACTCCTGGGTCTAAGAAATACAAGTGAGGCTCTGTTTATTTCCTGGAGATGTTGTGTTTTCCGCTCATTTTGTTTAGCAATCGTCAGTATTACAGTTGAGACTCATTAAATGTGCTTGTTGTCGTCTGTCTCTTTGCAGGCATTCATGCATCTCCGCCCCAAAAGCCGGAGAAAAAGGAGACCCCAGCTCCAGCCCAGTCGTCTCCACTGCAGGGCCAAAGTGTGCTGAGTTTCAGCCCCTCCCGGCCGGCCACCACAAGTCCCAAGTTCTCCCCGAGTTGTGTACCTGGGTACAGCCCTCCTCTCAGCAACCCATCTACCCCAAACAGTGCAGGAGGGCCCTTCTCCCCCTCAGTGGCCTTTGGAAAGGTTCGTCCATCACTGTTATCAGCTTTCATCTGAAGCCTTCTGTGTCTACTGTAAAATGATTCAAAATTTTAAATGTCACATACTTATTCGTGTCCAGAAATTCACACTGAGTTCTTCCTTTCTCAGGTCTTGAACTACAGTCCCTCCCCAGGTTCCTCTCCCTACCCCAGCAGCATTGGACCAGCAGAAGGCTCCAGCTTAAGGGCTCGATATCGCACATCCCCCTCAGTGTTTAACTCTCCTGGGAGCAAGGAGGACTGCATGGAGGATCTGAAAAGCCTGGAGAGGTTCCTCCGCACAGAAGAGGAGAGGAGTCACCGCAGTCAGCTAGGTACAGTGTGCAGCTCTTGAAGAAGCTAGAATAAACAGATCAGAACACTAATTTTTTTTCTGTTTATTTTTATGTTTGTACATGTTTATGAGCGTAGAATGAACCCCATTTTAAACTGGTGCTCTACAGGGAGTCCAGAGGCCGTGTCTCCCAACCACAGCCCAACATTTTGGAACTACAATCGCTCGGTGGGAGATTATGCTCAGAGCCTGAGGAAGTTCCTGTACCAGCCAGCCTGCCGCTCTCAGGCCCCATCTGCCCACAAGGATGAAACAGACCTGGGCTCCAAACAGGCTGCAGAGGAGGTCTGTCAATTAGCATGGATGGTTTGTTGTGATGCCAAAAAACAATCTCCCTCTCTCTTGCTGTTGTACACAGCGAGAGAGAAGCTGCCTCAGCGCCACATTGAAGACTCACCGATAATCCTCCTGCTGTTAATTTTTAATGATATTTACACAGCACCGAACAGTGCGTCTTCAAGCTGCTTCAATCGGTCGTTTTAAAAAGCGAGCTGGGGTCGCAGATTCAAAGGAGACATGACTGTTGTGAGGTTTGAAAGCATCAGAATAAGCTTCCTTTGTTTAGATAAATCCCAAAATGCTTCACAAACAGTTAAATAAGGGATTAAACTGCATAAAAACTGTCGGAAAACGTAACAATAACGTAACACAGTCATAGTGTTAGTATATTTCTGTTTGTTTTCTTCGAGCTTAATATGACCTCTGTTAATAAAAATGCCTGACATGCGCAACAATCATGAGTAAGGTTATGTGTACAGAAATCTCGAGTATAGGCTGCATGTTTACAGTGGGCAATTTGCATTGTGTACATGTGTACACATATCACATCCGGAGGCGGGTCGGGCGAGGTGGGGAAAAGGTGCACAGCAACTGCTTTTAAAAAAGGCTGTGTTAAAGGGGCTTCTCTCTCGCTCACTCACATTAGATGGATAGATAGAACACTTGGCACTTGGTTCTGTCAGTAATCAGGTTTCCATCCGAATGTATCGAAATTTTTGAGCGAATTTAGTGAAAATGCGCAAAAGGAAAATGCGACTTTATGCCCGTTTCCATTTATTGTTTTGCGATTATTGAGAGGAGAGTGCGCCATGAGATGACGTCATCAGAGAGCGTCTCTCTGCCACAAAACAAACAACACACTCGGCTGACAGTCAACGACTGATCATGGACAGATTCCTGATCGACCTGTCGGCGTTTGGAAGAACTCTGGTCACCATTTTGTCAGCATTCACTTTTTTTTTGTGACCACAACGTATATGTGTGACGTGGTATCCGGTCCAGTCATTGTTTATCCGCAAAACCTGTTTCCATAGCAAAAACTCGTACTTTCCTTTTATCGATATGCAGACAAATCCACCCCCTCCAAGCGTAAAAACTTTTTTGCTAATTTTCGACCTTTTTTCAAATTTCTAATGTTTCCATTAATGTTTATTTTCGCTATTTTTGAAAATTTGAATAAGAATAGGTGGAAATCCTATTACTGTCTCTTACATTCCTGTGTTTAATATTTTAAATTTTACACATTAAATGACATTTTTATCTGATTTAACTTACAATAAGGGCATTCTGAAGGTGGTATATTAGCACCAATTACAGTACAAATGGTATATGAAAAGTTAATGTTTACTTTAAACTGTGTTATGGAAGTACAAGAGTGTATGTAGTGTGATAAATATTGGCTGAAAGACATGACACAGTTCTCGTACCAGGGGTTGAACCTGTGCCTTCTTGATGAAAACTTCTTGATCAAATAGGACCTATGCGTTATAAACACTATAACACTATTATAAACACTGTACTTTATACGGTGACCAACTGAATAAGATTAGTTCAGATTTGAACACAGTTTTAAGCCACCTTCAAACAAAGTGAGGACTTGTACTGTAATTCATGCGAAAAGTTAAAAATAGCACCTGTACATATTTAAAAGATAAATAGTCCTTTTAATGTAAGGCATCCGTACTTCATTCCTCTAAAAGAGAGTGTATCTAAAAAGTAGTAAAATACACACACAAAAACAGCATCTTAAAAACTTTGTCAAAAGTTTGTTTGAACTAAGATTCTGCCCCTGAATGTGAAGACAGCCGATTATACTTTAAGACAGTGGGGTGGCACTTGGGGTAGCCAATCAGAGTACAGGGGTGGCCAGCAGGACACCATATCTCGCTTCAGTACATTCCCCTGATCTTGCACTGGTACGAGTCTTTCGCGTGCATCTATTATGTATAACTGCCTCAACTTAAAATGGATAGTCTTATGCGGAAAGAAAGCTGCACAGAAGGTGTTAAACAGACTCCATGAACACACACACACACACACACACACACACACTTCCTGGGCTCCATTCAGAAACATGTTAGCTCTAGCCATGGCAAAAGTCAAGCAGGGCGTTTCATATCTTTACATTCTGTCTGTATAACATAATCTTTTGTACCGGTGCCCTCTAAATAATGCCAATTCGGTTTTGGCAAGCTCTTTCTGAAACACTTAAGAATGAATTACAGCATTGTGTTGAGATCTGAATAGCTAAATCACTTCTTAGGAATGAGTGGCCTTGAGCAATTCAGATAGGCACTCGTGATTCATATGATAGCAAGCGAGTGAGTCACTGACATTCAACACACTGTTGTAACTGTTGGTTCGCACTCTAGGTGATTCATAATGTGTACACAGACGGCATGGAAATATCTGAAAACACAAACTCAAACACAAGAAAGAAAAATAAAAACACCATTTCTGTTTCAGTGTTTTGCTGAATGCAGTCTGTGTGATCCGAGAGTCCTCATGAAAACATTTCTTGGACAATATGTCTTTGTATAGCCTTTGCTGAAATGACCTGAAAAGAGCTGCTTTCTTGTGCGTGTGTGTGCGCTGGTGTGCATGTGTGTGCATGAGTTTTTATATCTGTTAAAGTGCATTCAGAGAAACAGGAGGGGGCAGGAAATATTACTGAATAGTAAAGGGGTGTGTTTGTGCCAGTGCGTGTCTGTGTTTATTAGATAGAGAAAAAGAAAGAGAGAGAGAGAGAGGAAGAGACAGGGAGAGAGGAAGAGAGAGAGGGGCCCATCTCGTACGCCTCGGGCCACAGGGGCTAACTTCATTTCCTTGGACAGAAATAATGGCAGATATTTGCATATCCTATGTACACAAAGTAAGTGGCAGAATATCCTCTAATCCAAAACACTGCGACTAACCTTAAAATCAGCTGATACTGATCTTTCTGAAGTTTGCATCCTAAACCCAAATAATCCCCTTTAACATGCACTGGAATAACCAGAAGCAGGACTTTAGTTTTCTCCTCTCGTCCCATGAACATCACAAAAAAGAATAGTATGGCTTTGAAATTACCACTAGAAAAAATAATTTACTTGCTATAGGTGCATGGAGGGTGTAGGCAGATGGGCAAAATTCCAGCATGATTGAGTTATAATCATAATACTGGGATGTTTTGCCTGTGGCCTTCATTAGGTTGTAATACAACACTTTCAGAAGATTCTTAATCTAAGTCTGAAATCAAAAGTGAAAACACACACCAGCCATCATCTTGTTTTAGTCTTTAAATGATACACTTAAAAAGCACATTTTGGGACAAGATGTTCCCTCGTTAGACTCCCTGTGACCAGCCTGCATCGAGCATTATACCAACTCTTACCACTCAGGCTGTTCAAGACTTGTTTATAACCACAACTATCTGGAGTCAAATAAACTCATTCATGACAGTGTGACAACAATTGGCCAACCGTGTCTCCTCAGAAATATGTTTATACACAGCCGATTTACAACAGAAAATACTCTCTAAAAGGAACATAATGCTACCAAATGAACATTTTTGTGTCTGCGATGTTGAAAATTGTTCATAAAGTATACCTACTAAAAATGAACAGATAATACGTTTCATTTATTTATCTACAATGCCCACTCATAGATAAAACATTCTTGATTAAACATTGCAAATGTAAACAGTTGCTTGACGTGCAAGAACAGATTTCTCCTTTATTGACAATTAGATGATATTTTGCAGACCTTAACCAGAGTGCTTTTGCCTTTTGTTGCGTTTGTCTGAATCACACATGGAACTTAAAATAGGTTCGCACACCATCCAGCCTGACCACCTCTTTACCACATGTATGTTGTGGATGTATATAGGCTTTTTTTCACCACAAAAAATGTTGTCATTTATCATAATTCTTGCAGCAAATAAATTTCTCTATACATGGTTTCCAGAGGACAGTATGCATTCTTTGTTGAATGGATATGTAGTTGATACCATATATATAACACCAGTTAATACCATGCTT
>JAQFJA010000015.1:7126676-7138843 GCA_029874485.1 Naso brachycentron
CACTTTGGAGACAACTGAGTCCCCGTTTAATTTTGAAGACTCCAGAGCAGCATGTCACTGTATACAGGCAGGGACGGAGGTGTTTGGAGAGACAACTTCTCTGATTGGTCACACCCAAGTCATGTGACTTTTTCTGGAAGAAAAGCAAGCCTGTATGGATGTATGTATCTGCGAGCCTCAATATGGATAATGAATTTCAGGCATTGCTCACCTAGTTGTCTCTCCGAGCAGCTGTTTTGCAGTTCAATTCTGCATTTTATCACAGTACTGCTGCTTACATACGCAGGAGGCAAGTTATTATTTAAACGAACTACAACAGCTCCCGTGTTCAGTGGTGCCATCAGCCCTACATCAAATGGAACAACTTTATCAGTTGTGGTTCTAGAGGGATGGAGAGAAAAGTTTCGCATGTCAGTCCAGATCTGATCGACTTCAACGAAAAGTCCGTCCGTATGTAACGAGGGAACGGCAACGAGAATGTGGACGCCCGTGGATGTTTTCACAAAGGTGACCTGCACATTGTATTTACACTGCTTAAAAGGAAAATTCACCACGTGGATGTCATGTGGATGTGCAATCAATGTTTAAAGTAATTTTAGTGAACTGAAGCAAAAAATTCATCAGTTTTTGCTATATTGACAGAGAAAATTGAGTTTTCTGAGTTGCCCTGCTCGCAGAGCTATTCCTGGGATGCTTACATGTACCAGGATGCATTGCATCACAAAAAACAGTACTTGCCGTTTCTCCAAGGTCGTTATCCGTCATATTGCGACTTCTCTTTTATTTGATATTGCATAGTTTTTAAGATTGAGGGGTTCTTGGTCCACCAGAACCAGAAAATCCTCTCTGGAGTGCGAGGGGAAAGGTGATATGCAAACAGTTTGTAGTTCTTCCTGGAACCAGTGACATCACTGGTTCCAGGAAGAACAAGAGATTTTGAAGCTGACACAGAGGGCACTGAGAGAAAATATTGTAGGATTTCACATTACACACCAAATTCGGATAGATGAAGATAAGGTTGAAAATCGGCAAAGTTGCCCTTGAAGTGATGAGGGAAGACTCTTGCTTGAACTGCCCCGACAAGTTTTTACTGTTTTCATCTGACAAGTTTGTACGGCTATCATTATCTTCCTGGAGCCAGATTACATCAAAACACCGCGCACAGAGCCTGAAGTGATAGAACTTGTCATCTGTAAGTTATGCCGCGATGACTGGGAGCTATTGACTGCACACACACATCGAAGTAAAACAAGCCCTTGCTAATTCCACAGACTAGGTAACAGAAAGGGGAAACATTCTGTGAATGAACGGGTGCCGTGTGATTACAAGTACTGTTTCATAGACGATAAATGGTCATGTGATATGCATTTTAAGGGGTGTAGTATGGCTGAAGAGAGAAGCTGCAATGGTGCTTAAACCGCTCTGTGGACGAGGATCGTCTTTGTTTTAAGACATCTTAAATTTAAGACAGACTAATGTGGACCCTCAAGGCATTTTTTAAACATTCAGTCACTAAGACACACATTTTCACATCCAAATGTCCTCCGTTTTTTTGCTTTGGCTCAGTGTTTCCTAGTCAGTACTCTCTTGCTAACATTGATATCCTGTAGAGGTGTACTTGCACAGAGGACTGCTTGTTCGGTGTTAGTTAGCATAGCTTTTTTGTGTATTATAATATTTTTCTTCTCTTGTCCAGCACAAGTATGTGTCCATCGCTGAGGTCCAGATCAAAAGAGAGGAGGAGCTGCAGCAGTGTCCAATGACTCTGGTCAGTAAGGTCACCTTTGCATTTTTGCGCTAATCTGTTTTTAACACTATAATATATCAGCCTTGCTCAGCTAGCTTCAGTATTTTTATGTGTTTAAAGTTACATGAATGGATAAACTGAAAACTTGATGCGATGAACATTAAATCAAGCTGGAAACGAGGCTGTGTTCATGGTGTTATGTGTCGTGCAGGGCGAGGAGGAGGTGGAGGAGACACCGACAGAGATGCTGTACCTGGGCATGCTTCCTAACCTCTCCCAGTACGTGGTGAGTGGCTCATAATGTACTTGGCATTATTGTGATCAAACATTCTTAGCAGCAGCCTTGGACCACCCAAAAAGCACATTTTTGAAGAACCTTCAGCTAATAGTTTGTTTTTGCTTGTGACAGATTGCCCTCCTGAAGCTGCTGCTGGCTGCAGCTCCAACCTCCAAAGCCAAAACCGACTCTATTAACATCTTGGCTGATGTGCTGCCAGAGGAGATGCCGTAAGTAGAAAGACTGCTGCAGTTGGTCTGTTTGTACCTTTTTTTTAATGGTGCTATTTTTGTGCATCTGCAGCTGCAAATCATGCAGTTTGAGATAAAACATATTGATTAGGTTGTCAAATTTCACCACCTTTCACAAATGCTATTTGTTGAGCAGCGTCTCGCCACATAACTTCATTTTTTGTCTCACCCTCTGGAGGACCGGAGGAGGGCTGGCGAGACACGGGGATTACATTTTCCGTGTATCTGTGTGTGTTTTTAACCAATCACATCTCATTATGCTGGTCATGTGAGAAGTGTTAAAGTTTTTACGAAAATCTTAAAGTTTTAATCAATCAAATCTCATTAGACAGGTCAGTTGAGAAATGTCAAAGTTTTTAGGGGGTAAAATGTTAATGTTTTTAGCTAATCATGTCATGTTGACTGGGTGCAGCCTCTAATTGCATTGAGCAGGTGCAGCCTATTAACCTTTTTAGCTTCAAAGAATGGAGGCTGGATATTGGTGGGGTGAATCCGTGTAGCTTTTAAGCTGCAAGCAGCTCTGTAGCTCACTCTGTAAGATGTTTGGTTCACTCAAATGCAACACTGGCATCACAGCTGTTACTAATCCACAAATTAGAAAAGAGAGTAAAAGATTCAGCCAGATTAGACAAGAGCAGCTTCACTAAAGACGAAAAGTCTTTGCTTTAAAAAATATGCGTTTACATGAAAAACCCAAAGAGTTTTAGTATGCATGCTAGGCCTGTAGTTGACCGTGTAATTTTGTAATAACATACCCTAGGAGTTGCTGAACTTGTTTACTTCCTGTTGCTGCAAAGTGTATCCTCACCGTAACTAGAACCACAAATTGAAGAAATTCAGCCGTAGTTTGACTCCTTAAATTCTGCTGCGATCACTCAAATTCACCTCCATAGACTGTCATCATATTAGACTTGCTTTGGGTGCACTATGGAGATCAATTAACTTAGCATTAGCATTAGCTTGGCCACAGCTTTCGCAGGCTTTCCGTATTGCCAGTTACACTATTGGTGTTGTGTTGGATTCTGTTCACCTGTTGTCATCAGGTGGGTCAAGAGGGGAGCAAATTTTGACTGAGAAACTGAATTTGACACGACGCCGGGGGTTCTGAGTGCGAGACATATGTGCCAATTGCACCTGTCTCTTTTTCCTAGGCAGAGACGTCTGCCTATAGACTCATTCTGGGTTGTTTTGGTCTGACATTTAATGACATCTGACATTTAATCAGAGCTGTAAGACAACTTCCTGGTTGAGAACAGGATAAATACCGTTCAACTCCAAAAAAATTTGCAAACCTATCTGACATTTTCATGGCTGAAATCTCTCATTTTTCCACTTGGTTTGATGCTGTACCTTTTCTAATAAGCCAGCTCCAGCAGAAAAAACCTCAGATGCATCATCGACGGATTAAACAGAAGCCCCCTTTTCAAAGGAATGAGCATTCTGTCTCTTAAGGGTTATATATACGTTATATTGAGACTAAACTGTATTATTGTAAGAGAGCCAGAGGGCTTACAGTGTGTTTTCTGTGTGTGTGTGTGTGTGTCCTTCAGTATCACAGTCCTTCAAAGCATGAAGCTGGGAATAGACGTGAACCGTCACAAGGAAATCATCGTCAAGGCCATCTCCGCTCTGCTGCTGCTGCTCCTCAAACACTTTAAACTCAACCACGTTTATCAGGTTAGACAAACACACACACACCTCCGCTCCTCCATCCGAGAAGCACCTCACATTATAATCTTCCTCTCCTCTCACATTATTCTCCTCTTTTCCAGCTCGCCTTCCCTCAGCACACACATATCCACCAGCATTCACGCACCTCCCCCTCATGCTTACCTCCATTACCCTCCACCTGATTATCCGGTCAAGCGTGCCGTTACTTCCCCCCTTTCATCTTCCTCTCCAACCCCACCTTTCGTCCTCTCCAACCCCCTCTCACACCTCGCAAGCTCATGCATCGGTCTGATATACTCTCAGTTGGTTTATTCATCTTAATCAAGACTGAAGACAGACTGGAAAAAGAGCAGCTGGTCTAAAATCTGCTGTTTTATTAAATTAAGAGGATTTACTCATATTTCAAGTGCTGAATCCTGTTTTATTTTGACAATCACAGGGATGGGGATATTCTCTGTTGCTAATAAGGGACATTCCTTCACCTCCCTTAACTGGCTGCTTTGTTGTGTTGTGGCAGTAGCGCCCTCTGCTGCTGTAAAAGGAGACTACATGCAGACTCATTGGAGCTACAGTGGGACGTCAAATCGATTTCGTCTTGTTCTTTATTTGACAACCACACACACACACACACACACACACACACTGATTGTATAAGAACTGTTTCACAACAGGAAACAGGACAAAATTAAGCACATTTTCAACATCGTACAGTGATATACGTATTTTGGAGCTCATGATAAATTCAGCAGCAGAACTACTTTTGTTTTTAATCTCAGCAAAGCATCTTTAATGAGGAAACACGTTTGTATACAATGTTTCCCCAAAGATTGAGACATAGCAGCGGGGCACTCAGGGGCGCAAAATTTTTTGAACATTCACAATTGTGCCCTGCCGGGACGTTTCAAATGTGTGTGTCAATCTGCCCATGGCTCTTGAGGCCTCAGTACAAACTGCATTTTCAAACTACATTTCTAGTAGATACAGTCATTTTTCATTCATAATTGACTTCGGTAACATGTAAAGCCCCTATAACAATATAAAAACCTCAAAAAAAAAATTCCTCAATTCTGTCCAAAACGTTGATTTTAAACAGAGGGGCCTGCCGTTCCTCTCACCTAGTTTCCTTCTAGCGTTATCTGAGTTCTCTTTCTTTTCTCTTACAAAAATCAATCAATCAGCCTTACAGTGGGGCGCAAAGTCTAACAACGGGTATCCCAGCTGTAAAATGAATGTAGGGGCTGTTTCATGAGAGACCTTTTCCTCACATGGGAAACTCAACGACACAGGATTATTGGCTGCAGGATGTTTTGTTTTCCTTTTGTACCTGCTTGAGAGATATATATATATTTACTGTTTTCCCTCCAGAAATATGCTTGATCTCATGCTGAAAACTCTTTCTAACAAGAAAAAGATTATAAAAAGTAAAAAGTAGAGGTGTAAAACTTACTTCTGTGGTGTTATTTATTTATTTGTCTTGAAAGTTCCATTTTCAGCTGTTGCCCTTTCTCCAGACTGTCAAACTGCGCCTTTTCCAAACTGCCGCCTCCTCTTTCCCTGCAGTTCGAGATCATCTCCCAGCACCTGGTGTTTGCCAACTGTATCCCACTCATCCTCAAGTTCTTCAATCAGAACATCATGTCCTACATCAGTGCCAAAAACAGGTAGGAACCTCTTTGTTTCTGCTCTATACTCACACAGAAACACCCACTGTAACTATGACGAGACTGGTTTGGTGCAGGTGACACAGGAAGTTATATAACTGTGTCTCCAGTTTCAGCATTTGCAACAGTTAGAAATCCTCTTTTTGGAAACGGATTATACTTTTGGTCCCTGTGGACTGACAGAGTTTGATGACAAGCAACAAAGCGTTATGAGCAGGTGGGACAGATGGCATCACAGCAGAGACTCATGTGTGAAAGGGGAAAAAAAAAAAAATCATCACAAATGAGGTGACATGAGATCAACTCAGCAGGTGAACGGACCAGGCCAGCCTTGTTTTAGCTCAGGTTAACGCTCCATTGCAGTAGAAAAGTAGACTGAACTGTCCTATTTTATGTCCTTGTGTTTCCAATGCAGCATATGTGTGCTGGACTTTCCCCACTGTGTGGTCCATGAGATGCCTGAGCTCACAGCTGAGAGCCTGGTGAGTGTAAACACTGTCAGCGTGACATTTGATTGACGAAGGTTAGCCGGTGAAAGAGCCTTCCAGGAGTCATTCTGACCTTTGTGTGTTCCGTTTGTGTTTGGGTATTTTAGGAAGCAGGAGACAGCAACCAGTTCTGTTGGAGGAACCTGTTTTCGTGTATCAATCTGCTGAGAATATTGAACAAACTGACCAAGTGGAAACACTCCAGGACAATGGTGCGTGACTCTCAGACTCTCAAGTCTTGTGATTTTTAGCAAAAATCTGGCAGTGTGTTGGCATATTGAGAGTGTAAATGAGTAAAATCCAAATGAATTTAGTGTCTTTATCTTTCTGCATAACATTTCTGCAAATCTTTTGGATTTCTATCAGAATAATTCAAGCTTAGAATACCGAAATCTACACTTACATCTAAAAAAACTAGATGCATGACTGGCTTTACCATCTGTGTGTCCCTATCAGCATCTGAGTGCACAGCCAATAAACCAGCAGGACGAGAGGAAAATAAAAATATTGTCCCCTACTGGACTGGTACAAATGGTTATACTCATTAAATGGCATATTTATTCATTTAGGCTGTATAAAGAGCAAATGTTTAATAGGGCTCTTTATACAAATTAAGGTCAGTGTTTAGTTTGTGAGTAGGAATCTCATTAAAGGGAAAATCCAGCACTTTTCATGTTGATGTCCCATCAGTGTTGATGGTTATTGAAGTCAGCTGAAGCAATTAATTCCTAATTTTGTGCTATATTGAGAGAGTAAGCTGAGTTTTCTGAGTTGTCCTGCTCACACAGCCGTTCTTGCAGTGCCTACATGTGACAAAAACAGCACTTGCCGAGACTTCCAGGTTGTTATTTATTGCATCAGAACATTTCTTTTATTTAAAATTGCGTAATATTCAATAACAAGGGAGTTTTGTTCTGCCACTGCCAGAAAATCCTCTCAAAACAAACATGGCGCTGGCTCGCCTGGAGTGCGAGGGGAGAGGCGAGGGATAACAGTGTGTAGTTCGTCCTGGAACCAGTGATGTCACTGGTTCCAGGAAGAACAAGAGTTTTTTAAGCAGCGTCCCAGAGACACAAAGAACATTAAAAGATATATATATTCTTGGGTTTCTCATTATATCCTCAATTCAGATGGATAGAGGGTTGAAAATCAGCAGAGTTTCCCTTAAAGGTCTTAATGCAGCCGCAGAAGGGTATTTTGTGCTGCATTCATACAGCTCTTTTCTCATCTATTCTCTGTCTTTTATTTTATTTTTTTTTTTATTTTCTCAAAGCGTTTTGCGCTTCATGTCAACTTTGACCAAGTCACACAAACATTCATACATTAATGTTGAGGGAGTCCAGACAAAGTGGCAACCTGCTCATCAGAAAAATAGACATACACAACAATTGGCTATCAGCTTTTAGGAAGGGTTGAGTATTTTGTCTGAGGACACTTTGACATGTTGGCTGTAGAAGCCCAACCTGCTCAAACGTGCTCCTCTGGTCGATTTCTTTTACTTCTCAGATGCTGGTGGTGTTCAAGTCGGCGCCCATCCTGAAGAGAGCTCTGAAGGTGAAGCAGGCCATGATGCAGCTCTACGTTCTCAAGCTGCTCAAGATCCAGACCAAGTACCTGGGCCGCCAGTGGAGGAAGAGCAACATGAAGACCATGTCGGCCATCTACCAGAAGGTCCGCCACAGGCTCAATGACGACTGGGCCTATGGAAACGGTAAGGAGAAGCCTGAGGAACCAGATTCACAAAGTGTTTTATTTTGTTAATTACAAATAACATGTTGCAGTATCATATTTGATTTTAAACTTCAAATTTGGAACTCTTTGTAAACTACGGACATTATTGATCTATAAATCCTCCCTTTTTCCACTCCAACAGATTTTTTTAGCATTTCATTCAATCATCAACTCATAGTTATGCTCAGTCTAAACAATGGCTGATTAAATGACAAATAAATGGAAAAAGAACATTATCATTAGGGTTAAAGTAATTTAAAAAAATAATGCATAAGTAGATTTATTGTGTGTTTATATGATCAACTAGGCTTTAAAAAAACAAGAAAAGGGCACAGAACAGAAAAAACAAACAGGAAAATAAAGTTTTTCAGCATTATTCTGACAATTTAAAGAAAGAAGGAGAATAGTTTGGAACCTGCAGCCTTGTTGTCTATTTACCCATTTCTTCCTTTTTAAAAAAAAAAAAAATTTTATTACTTATTCAGGATTTATGGTGATTAAAAAGAAAAAGTTTGACCCAGTGGATAAGTGGCTAGCACTGTCATCTCCCAGCAGGAAGGTCCTGGGTTTGATTTCTGGGAGGGGCAGGGCCTTTTTGTGTGACGTTTGCATGCTCTCGCCATGTTCATGTGGGTTTCCTCCAGGTGCTCCGGTTTCCCCCACCACCAAAAACATGTATTGGTCTGTCTCTCGTCAGCACCCATGACGGAGGTTTTGTACTGGCTCACAATCTGCAGTTGGTCCCTGAGCGCTGCGCTGCGGCTACCCACTGCTCCTCGGAGACCGGTTAAATGCAGAAACCAAATCTTGCTGTACATAAAAAGTCCATTTATCATGATATCATCTAAAGTTTGAAAGTTATCAAGTGCTTCATTAAAAGGAAAAGGTTTCAAAAATCACAGATACACTTTGGGTATAAACTCTGGCGCTCAGAAGACTCACTGGCGTTCATTTGTTCATCATTCTCCTGCATCCACGACTCAGTTTGACCTCTGAGGTCTTTATAAATGAAGTGGTCATGGAGATAATGAGTCCCTGCAGTCCTCCACTACCTGCAAACAGAGCTCATTAATAGAACAGAGACTGCAGTGTAAAGAACACATTTACCCCTCACGACATTTCAGCTTAATAAATATTAATTGTATAATTAATGGTAGATATGTATGTGTGTGTATGTATTTGTCTGCTTGACTTCTCTGTGTGCGTGAAATACAATGCTCCAACAGCCACCAGTGAACAGTCGGGGTGGTGTTGCCATAGCAACTGCTAAAGGGGGACTTTTCAGGGTCACCATCCCTTGTGGGAAAGCGAGGAATATGTCACCATGAGTGTGAGAGAGAAGGATATATTGAGGCAAAAAGAGAGGGCAATAAGCAAAAATCAATATTAATACAAGCACGGGTGCTTGTGTGGTCACTTAAATACAATAATGATTGGGACAGAATAAATACAAGGTGAAATTCCAAAGTATAAACATTTCAAATATAAGAAAAGGGTCCTTCAGATTGATTTAACACCCCCTCCTCTCTCCTCTCATCCAAGATATCGACGCACGGCCCTGGGACTTCCAGGCGGAGGAGTGCGCCTTGCGGGAGAGCATCGAGAAGTTCAACAGCCGCCGCTACGACAAGAACAAGAACGGCGATTTCACGCCCGTGGACAACTGCCTGCAGAGCGTGCTGGGCCAGCGCGTGGAGCTGCCCGAGGACTTCCACTACAGCTACGAGATGTGGCTGGAGAGAGAGGTCTTCTCCCAGCCCATCCAGTGGGAGGGGCTGCTGCAGAATCCGTGATGGAGGGGGAGGGAGGGGGTCCGAGGGAGAGGGGTGGTGACGGCGGAGGTCACATACGAGCCTTGCGGAGTAGTTGTAGCGTGTGTTCTTGGTGAAAATGCTGAGCCCGAGGAGAGGAGAAAGCAGGAATGGGGGGTTATGCTGCACATCAGTGATAGAACGATGAGGGGGCGTGAAGAGGAAAAAAGCTGGCGATGAAGATGTCACCACCCCGGCTGCTGAGAAGATGAAGGGTAAACATGAGCAAATCTGACAACCAAATGGAGCTTCCGAATGTGAGCTTGCCACAATTAGATGTCTCACACACACTTGACGCTAAGATGTGCCTACGACTACTGTGAACACACATGGGCGTGACAGGCGAAAGCAGAGGTAGCCGCTGTAGCAGGAGACTGTTTGGAACAGTTAAACTGCCCCCTCCCATGTTTCACCACCAAAATATCCTTTCATAAATGTCCCCCTTTTTAAATGTCGGTGCTTTTTTGAGTCCTTAGTGATTTTGTCCTATTTATTTGTATCAATGTGTGTGGTCAAACATTTTATATATTCTTTTTTTTTTTGAATGAAGATGTAAATGTATTTTATTTTTAATTTTATTTTAACAAAAGCCAACTGTAGGTGTGGGGTTATGGTTTATTGGTGATGGATTTGAAAGTTTTTCTTATGTATTTTCTAGGGAAAAAAATCCTTTTGGAAGGAAACCACAGGGTCATTTTTGAGTCTAAACGTAGAAGTGGGAGCTGTTTCCACTAATGGTTAACAATCTCACATAATGTCACAAAAAAAAAAAAAAGAAACATACCAGCGGTAAGTGTATGGGTTTGTATGTCAATTTGCCCCAGATGGTTGGGTTTGTAAAAGTATGTTTGTGCAGAAAGAAAAAAATGGGCAGATGTGGAGAGGATGGTTTGGAGTAAAAAATAAGTCTTCAGGAGGAAACTTTATCCCACTTGTTCCCTTTCAGAAATACAGACAAGTAAAACAATGACCTCATGTAAAATCCTTGCGATTCTAAGTATCTTAAAAACATAAACATCGTTGAATTCCACATTCCGAAGTCACCTAAACCAACCTGTAAATCACAGAGATGATTTAGGACTAGTTCATGTTCACATATTAAAATCTGAGGCCTGTTGTGGTTCCACAGAAAAGCTCAGAAAAGCAGCTTTGCGTTGCGTTTCTTAAAAAGACGTAGATATCAAACAACCGTTAAAGTTTATCCTGACGTTTCTCTTTTAAACCCGAAAAAACTGTTTAAAAACCTCTTTCACAAAGCATAAAACTTACTTTTTGGTCAAACTGTCGATTTTTGCGTGAAACTGAGTGTGGGAAAAGGCCCATTGGTGCCCCTTGTGGCCATTTGGGGGAAAAACATCCACTACGAAAATGGTTCTCACAAACTGCTAAGCACCAGTGGATATTTTTTTCTCTCTCTGGCCTTAGGGGGGCAGTAATGAGCCCATCAAGATTTAGAATACCACAGTGAGGCGAAAAAAGACGCCAAAGTAGAAACTTGGACAAGCAACTTAAAGGGAAACTTGAGTATTTTTAAAACTGGATGTTGCTCTCCCAAATTTTTGTGTGCAAGTGACTTATGGGGACAATTTTTAAAGTTGGTTCCAGCTGGCAACCGCCTAACAGGCTGATATCAATGTCAGGACAGTTACACAGAACAATAAAAGCTGGTTGGGGCTTTTTTTTTTTTTTTTTAAAAGGTGTTTGGCAACATAAAAATCTGTAAGAAACCTTACAGAGTCAGATGTTTTTGTTAAAGAGTAATTTCTGTTTCGCTGCTGCAGGTCTTTTGGCCGGCACGTTTGTCCTCATAAGTCACTTTGATGCAAAAAATGGTCAAATATGGCCGAGGTGTAAAAATTAGTGAAGGTTCCCTTAAAAATGAGATTTATACTTCTTCAGAAGTGTCTCGAAACTGTGAGCATAGTTTTAGAAAAGAAATACTTTTCCCGAAACTGGTTGTTTCGGGGGAATTTTACATCTGCAAGCAGCTTTTCTATGGAATCACTCGGGGCTAATCGACCCTCAGCGATGATCAGACTAGCGTAAATTCGTTAAAATGCTAAGCTAGCATAACTGTTACCCCTGCTTCAATCTGCTGACCCTGATCTGCCCGACAAACAGCACAATACGTAAACCACTGAGCTCCTTGGTGGTGGCCTTGGTGAGCACTCTGCCACCCTTTGCTTGGAAGAACACAGCTGTCACAAAAATGGTGCTGTTTTTTTCTAGTTTGTTTTCTCTGTACCTAATTCCTTCTTTCCACGTCCGACTACCTACAACTCCAGAATTCAGAGCTCTGAAGTTTTCCCTGGGAATATCTGAAACTGAAGCACAGCAAACAGAAAGCATGGCCGCCTTGTTTTATATCATTTTTTTTGCTCGATTCAGATTATCCACATGCCTCAAAGAGTCGAGAGCGTAATGTCTTTATATGGAACAATAATTTTGCCGCTTGGTCTTCTCTGTCCATATGTGCATGGCTGTTGGTTTGAGTGCGGGTTCACGTTTAAATATGGTATAAAACAAGGCG
>JAQFJA010000015.1:7146840-7161510 GCA_029874485.1 Naso brachycentron
GAATAGCAAAGTTTTTTGAATTAACAAGTTTGTATGAGTAATTTGAAGTGGCTTCATATATTTTGTATTTTGACTGGTGTGTTACATTCTGCTCCTCGGAACTCAGTTTTTGATTATTAAGTGACCAAATCCGACATTAATGTCCTACTGATGTGAAGACCCATAAAAATGACTTTATTTATAGGACTGATGCTTTACCCTCTGTGTTCTGTTGTCAAAATAAACATTGTGGAAAGTTGTAAACAAACCAAATATCTGTTAGATAAAAAAGAAAAATGAAAAAAGACAAAAAAAAGTCTGTATTTCCTTGCCCAGCCTGTTCTCGGCTCTTTTAAATGGATATGATTCTATCTAATGTTAATTTCCTCTGCAGGTGTGGTAAGACGACTCAGATCCCTCAGTTTATCCTGGACGCCTCATTGAGTGGTCCAGCGGGGCAGGTGGCCAACATCATCTGCACTCAGCCGCGCCGCATCTCCGCCATCTCCGTGGCCCAGAGAGTGGCACAAGAGCGTGCAGAGAGACTGGGCAACTCAGTGGGCTACCAGATCCGCCTGGAGAGCGTTCGGGTACGGCCACATTCGACATATACATCTCCTGTGCAGCATATGTAGCCATTAGCTTTTTAGTCACTGGGTCTAAAAGACTTAGAAACACATGCAACATAATCTCTGCTTATTTCAGAGCTGAGAATCTAGCCTGCTTTATATCACAACATAATTACTTTTACCTCTTTTATCCTTGACCGCTCTCCTCTGTCAGACGTCTGCCACCAGACTGCTGTACTGCACCACAGGTGTGTTACTGAGGAGGCTGGAGGGAGACCCGGAGCTCGAGGGCGTCACACATGTCATTGTGGATGAGGTGCATGAGCGAACGGAAGAGAGGTGAGTTCGCTCAGGTTCTTCATGCACTTAGAGTTGTCCTTTAAGTTTTATAATGTTTTTAATACCAGCTTTTTATTCACAAGCTTCTTTGTTGCAGCTGTTTTTTTTTTTCCACTCTCAAGTCCATTTGTCTGTTTGATCTTTCTTTGTCAGCGACTTCCTGCTCTTAGTCTTGAAAGACTTGATCATGCAGAGGCCAGACCTGAAGATCATCCTGATGAGCGCCACACTGAACGCCAACCTCTTCTCTGAGTATTTTTACAACTGTCCCACTGTCCACATACCAGGTAATAAGTCACATCTGTTTCAGACAGGATGCGCACATTAAATGTCCAGCTGAAGACTTTTCCTTACTGATTTTTCTTTTCTCATGTCAGGGCGTACTTTTCCTGTTGACCAGTTTTTTCTGGAAGATGCCATCGCTAAAACTCGGTAACTACATCCCTCTTCAATCATACAAATATTTAAGCAAACTCAACCGATCAAAAATTTGTGTCTAAAAATGTATGTGGCTATAAACAGCACAATTTTCTTTTTTTTTACCCAGTTATGTCATTGAGGACGGCAGCCCTTACATGCGCTCAGGGAAACAGAATTCGTCCTCCACAAGCGGACGAGGAGGCAGAGGACCGCCGAGAGACATGGTGGACGACTTAGGTGACGACATGTGGAACTTCATGTCTTTCTGTAAGAAGGACTTCGTCAAAGACTCCATTCCTGATCAGCAGCTCAGCTTTCAGGAGCTCACAGTCAGATACAAAGGTGAGTAATGAACAAATATCATAAACTTTCCTGATTTCTTTTCCTCTGACTTCTTGGTCTTAAAAGCTGTCACATTTTATCCTGCTGTCGCTGATGCAGATACTAAGAAGTCTGTGCTGAAGACCATCGCTGCAATGGACCTGGACAAAATCAACATGGACCTGGTGGAGAGCGTGCTGGAGTGGATTGTAGACCGAAAACACGACTACCCTCCAGGTGAGAATAACCCACGTGTTCTCAGTCTAGTCGAGGTGCATTTGAGACTTTCGACTTTCATTGTGTTGGTGTAACCTTTTGTTTTCTGTGCCCAGGCGCTGTGCTCGTGTTCCTGCCTGGCCTGGCTGAGATCAAGATGCTCTATGAGCAGCTCATGTCCAACAGAATGTTCAACAACAGAGGCTCAACCAGGTCTGTGTCTGACGTTGTGTAGCTGCAGCACCTTCACTTTCTCTTGTTGTTAGTGTTCATGAGGGTGTACACATCATGCTCTATTGTATTTTCTTTTTGATGTACATTTATTGACTTCTTTACAACCACAAAAATGCATATATAACATTCTTAGTGATATTTATATTAATAATTAGTGGTATTTTATCTCAATATTTGTCTACTAGGGTTTAAAGCCATGTAAAAATCATCATTTCCTTTTCTTACATTTGCATTTTCACTGATTTATTCTGGAAAAGTGCATGGCAGCAGGAAAACACGTCATTTCACCCAGAACACACACACCCTGTGTCTGTGTTGCATCTTCATCAGCATTTTTCAGTGCCCATTAAAACAGATTAGAGCAGCCACACAGCACGCAGGAGAGCCATGCACACCTGCAGCGATGCAGCACTTCAGCTCGGGAGGCTTGCCGTTTTTTTTTTTTCCGTGCGACGTGCAGAGACGTTCTCTGCTGAGACAGACGTTGAAATAACCTGTTGACAGTCATATTGACATACCAGCAACACTCACTGTAGTTTCAATATTTCCAGTGTGTCTTGAAAAAAAAAAACCCTCTCACAAGCGTGTATATGCAAAGAATCTCTTCGTTCCAAGATTTAATTTGAAGGATCTTGTTCTGTAACAACAAACCATATTTGAACTAGTTTCTTGTTTCATTTTCTGATAAATGACGGTCAAACCAGAGACCCGACGTAGTTACCTCGCCTCTTTTATGTTAAGAGTAAAAAAGAAGATCATGTGGAGAGCAGTATTTTAACAGAAACGCGGGACGACCCTGCAAATACTTTTTTTTTAAGTGAGGAGGGATTTATTGGTTGAGTTTTTTATTTTTTACACTTTTGGGCACACTGATTTCTGTCAAAACTCAACATGAATTAAATGAATCATAAAATGACATGAAACTTTTTCATATTAATGAAAATGATCAAACGGAAACTCTTGTAACAAAGACAAGGCTGGCAGAAGCAGCGCTGCAGAGTCAGATGCAAAAAATGTGTAACTTGTGTGTTAGAGTGACAAAAGTAGAAACATCACCAGACAGTGTATGAAGTCATACACAAGTTAAATAAATAACTGTAATCTGCCAGTGCAGTAGTGAGACTTAGTCCACCATGAATTAAAAAGGAAAACGTGTCATGACCAGTAGTATTTTTTTCTCTATGCTTGAAGTCCTCTCAATGATCTCTCCGGTGTAAATAAATGTTGATTGATTGATTGAAGTCTAAAGGAACACTCCTGGGATTTTATAGTAGAGAATCTCATGTTACAATGTCAGAGAAACCTTGATGCTGTTAATGCATGTGAGTGAAATCATTTGTCTTTGTTACACATGAAATTGGTGTGAACCTTTACAGCAAATGGTCCTAATTAGTTGGGAAAACGAACACTGGTGACCATTCGAATTATAACTTGTGTGGATGTGTCTTTTCTTGAAGGTGTGTGGTGTACCCACTCCACTCGACCTTGTCCAATGAGGAGCAGCAGGCGGTTTTCAGCCGGCCCCCAGAGGGTGTCACAAAGATCATCATCTCCACCAACATCGCAGAGACCTCGGTAACCATTGACGACGTGGTGTATGTCATTGACTCCGGCAAGATGAAGGAGAAAAGGTAACCTCCTATTTAACTGAAATCAACAGATGTGTTGATGTTCTGTATGTAAATTTGAGCATTTTAGTGATTATTTGTTATAAATTGCACCACATTGTTGTTGCCACCAACAACCAAATATTGAGTTCAGCAACAATTCTGCCTATATTCAAATTTGGCAGGAAATGAGTGTTGCAGGCATTTTTGTTTTAAAATCCACTCTCACGTTTTTCTTCAGGTATGATGCGTCTAAAAGCATGGAAAGCCTGGAGGACTCGTGGGTTTCTCGGGCCAATGCGCTGCAGAGGAAGGGTCGAGCGGGTCGTGTGGCCTCGGGGGTCTGTTTCCACCTCTTCACCAGTCACTGCTTTCAACACCAGCTGGCTGAGCAACAGCTGCCTGAGATCCAGAGAGTGCCGCTGGAGCAGCTCTGCCTCCGGTAGATCCATCTGTTTGCTCTTTGCACAACGCCAACCTGCTTTGTTGTCTCTGTAAATGCAGATAATAGAGGATTATGTATGACATACTATTGATTTATTCCATGAAATGGAGGGGAAACTGAGTCAGTGCAGGGTCTTCTCTTCTCCCCAGACGGGCTTCGCTTGTAGCACCACGCCAAATTAAAGGATATGAAAAACAACATTTCCTAATGCTGGTATTTTTGATTTCCCCCTCTCTCTGACAGAATCAAAATCCTGGACGTGTTCGCCGAGCAGACGCTGGAGTCAGTCTTCTCTCGGCTCATCGAGCCTCCGGCGACGGGAAGCTTGGACGCAGCTAGGCAGCGCCTGCAGGACCTGGGAGCCCTGACTGCAGACGAGAGGCTGACCCCGCTGGGGTACCACCTGGCCTGCCTGCCCGTCGACGTGCGCATTGGGAAGCTCATGCTGTTCGGTGCCATCTTTCGCTGCCTCGACCCAGCACTCACCATCGCTGCCAGTTTGGCCTTCAAATCCCCATTTGTAAGAAACTGCTTACTATTGTCAAGACCATATGTGTCACCTCTCAGCATCACCATGTGGATTTTAGGATGTGCTTCTATTATTCATCATAAAGCATCTTCCTCCGTAGAAATGCTTTCTATCTTTGTTTGTGTTTTTCCAGGTGTCTCCATGGGACAAGCGAGAAGAAGCCAACGAGAAGAAATTGGCATTTGCTGTGGCCAGTAGTGACCATCTGGCTTTGTTGCAGGCATACAAGGTACCGACTGGACTCTAATAATTCAAAAACTTCATAAATGTTAACGCAGCTTTTCATGTGATGGACGGATTTTCTCCTGTCTTGCAGGGATGGTGCTGTGCTGCAAAGAATGGCCACCAAGCCGGCTTCCTGTACTGCAGGGAGAACTTTCTGTCTTGGCGAGGATTACAGGTCAGGCCGTGCAGTCTGAAGAGTCTCGTCCATTCTCCTCTACAATAAAATAAGTGTCATGCTGTACCTGTAGAGCTCCTGGGTGGCAGGCCAGAGGGTGGCAATGTTTAGTTTTTCTGTTTTCTTTTAAATTTACACTCTCTGAAGCATTGAAATCTGCAATGGAAAACTTTTTTTTTTTTTTTAGCTTTGCTTCTCACTGAAACCAGCAGACATAAATCTAGCACTTCAGGTTATTGTATTCTTTTGTGATCCTTTCAAAAAACCCGAATCGTACATTTCTTAATGGCTGTCCGTTGTGATGTGTGCAGGAGATTGCCAGTCTGAAAAGGCAGTTTGCTGAGCTCCTGTCTGACATTGGCTTCATTAAAGAGGGACTGAGGGCCAGGGTTATAGAGCGCACATGCTCTAAGGGCACTGATGGTGTTCTGGAAGCCACCGGCCCTGAGGTAACACACACACAACATGCATTATGGTACTTAATTTATGGTTTCAATGCGTTTTGATCCGCAAGTTGCAGAATTTCACTTGTCCATCTCGTCTGTTCTAGGCTAACTTAAACGCCGATAACATCCGACTGATGTCTGCCATGCTTTGTGCAGCCCTCTATCCCAACGTGGTCCAGGTGTGTATTCATTCTCTCTATCATTTGAGTAAGAAACAGGCCAGTGATAAAATTTTCCATACTTTCGCCTAACAATGCTGTATTTTTACACTCCTGAATTCGATCCTTTTGTTCCAGGTACGAGCTCCTCAGGGGAATTACAAGATGACGAGCAAAGGAGCGATGAAGATGCAGCCCAAAGCCAACGAGCTCCGCTTCATGACCAAGAACGACGGCTGTGTCCACGTGCACCCGTCGTCTGTGAACTACACGGTGAGACACAAGAGAAATGACCTGGTCTTTATGTTAAAAGGCGAGCTAGAGCTCAAATCGAACGACTCTTCTTTGTGCCTCAGGTTCGCCACTACCCCAGCCCTTACCTGGTCTACCACGAGAAGGTGAAGACGAGCCGCGTCTTCATCAGAGACTGCAGCATGGTGTCTGTCTATCCGCTGGTGCTGTTTGGAGGCGGGCAGGTCAACATGGAGCTGCACAAAGGAGAGTTTGTCATCTCCCTTGATGATGGATGGATCCGGTTTGCTGCCTCTTCTCATCAGGTCAGTGAAAAGAGAAAACAGAGATGTAATACTTCAAGATAAAACTGTTTAAAATTTCTTTGCACATGTCCCTTAAAGTCTTTTGTTTTTTTCATAAGATGGGCACCTGCGGATCTTTGACAAGTCTTAAATTCATTACAGTTGTCTTAATGGTCTTGAATTCATCACTCAGACGTCTTTAAAAATTGGGATGGGGGAAGAGAACTATTTTTTATTATTATCACACTCCGTTGTGATGAGTTTTATTTATCTTCAGTTGCACGCACAGAGCATGAGCCCTTTCACATACTTACACACAGTAGGCCTGTACTGAAAGATATGAGTTAAATACCTAATCTTAGACTGTAGAGGGCAGCATTACACTCTACAGTGACTTGAGAGGTGACTGTTAGTGACAGCTAACGTTAACCCAGCTAAAGGCAATTGCACTGCAGTACAGCTTGGCCCAAAAAAAGTCTTAAATTTAACTTGTTGAAACCTGCAGATACTCTGATTATGCAGTGACATTGTGATGAAAAATAAGCATGGCCCAAACCTCAGTGATCAATGATGCTGTAAAAAATTTACAAGTTGTTTGTAACGTTGTTTAATATTTTTACAGGATTTCTAAGGCTTTTACCGGGACTTCAGAGAAAATAACGAATTAAAGAAAAATGAAAAATGAATTAAAATCAGATGAAAAGTTAGTAAAAGGGCATTAAATTCAAAATGGTAGTAGACATTTTTTGTTGCCATTATTTTGCAAAAAACAGGAAAAGTATAAAAGAAATACAATTTAGATGAGTTAAATTATGCGTGTGTGTGTCCCAGGTGGCTGAGCTGGTGAAGGAGCTGCGCTGGGAGCTCGACCAGCTGCTGGAGGACAAAATCAGGAACCCGAGCATGGACCTGTGCAGCTGCCCCCGCGGCTCCCGCATCATCCACATGATAGTCCACCTCATCTCTACACAGTAGCTACGCTACTTAACATCCCACTTTTCACCTTTCCAAGGGCTTGAATGCATGGAGCTCTGCAGTAAAAAAGTCTCTGTGCTCCTGCGTCGCTGCCACAAACTGATTTTAATACCATCACATTACATGGGCATCAACCCTGAAACTGGTGAAAATTTGTAAGTGTCTGTTAGAAAAGTCAGCAGGTCAGACACTGTATGTGAAGAACAGACACCAAACCTGCTGCCATCTGGTACTTTAGTATCAGGTTACACTCAAACAAAGCTACGACCTTGATTCCAGAAAAGGTGGAATGCTGTGTAAAAAGTTAATAAGAAAATTCAAATCTTGTAAATAAAACCAACTTTTTTTCTTTTAAGTAGAAATACTCGTTAAGCAATCATGTGTTTTACAAAGTGGTGAAGCTTACCGCACCTTTTCTCGTGATCGACTGAGCCTTTTAAGGATGCTCCTGACTTTTTTGAATCTTGTTGCTGTCATCAAGTTGATGAGGTAAAACATTAAATGTATGATTTTTCAACTGTTTCAATTGGGTTTAAGTCAACAAGGATAAACAAATGATCCCGTTCTTAAGTTTTACACAGCACGCCAACTTTTTGTTGGAATCAGGGTCATTGTGTTGCTGCACTTGAGGCTTTTTAAAGCAAATTACGCCTTTGAAGACAAATATAGCTCTATGCAGGTGACCCAAAAACCTCCATCATTGTTATTGCAGAAACAGAGAGCGTCTTGCTATTTTCACAAGTCTTATTTTGAGAGTTATGAAATGGAACAAGAGAATTTTCAGATGCCTCATTACTGCTGTATGTATGGTAAAATGGCAAACAAGGGATTGCTGAATTTAATGTCAGATGTGTGTATAAAGTGCATTTTTATTTTGGTTGTGTGTGTCTTACTCACAGCTGAGAAGTTTCTTGGGTCCATATTGGATTTCTTATTCTCACAGTGGCTGCGTACTTGTCGTGGTGGTGACTATTTATTTGTATCGCATGATTGAGGAGATGCATGAGCTTTTGCATGATTCGGTTGTTTTACATTTACTGAATGTATTTAAAAAGTTTCAATGATGTCAATACTACATTCTCACAATGTGAATGTAAGGGCTTTTGAAATCAGGTGAATCTGGTGAAAATTGCCAAAGAAGTTGAAAGTTGAAGTCTTACCCGACGAATTTCACTGCACAAAAAAATAAAAAATAAAATATGGCCGACTGTTTGCCTTCATTCAAACTAAAGCAGGTTTAATAATAATTCTTTTTGTTTCACTTTTGGCTTTTATACTCATCCCTTCAGTGAGCTTTGTGTTGTATTTGAAGCTGTAACTTGGATGCAGCAAAAGAATTTACAGGCTGGCGTGTGAGGCCAACCCCTTCATTCACGAGTGAGTCATCTCTATGACAACAGGACATAAACAAATGGGGTATCATTGTCCCTGTGGAGCCTTTCAGTTGCCACTTACAACAGTGCCAAGTCCAGAACTGGTAAGAGAAACTTTTTTTTTATTTTTGCCACTTTTAAATGCTTAAGCCGTTATGAGAAAGCACTTGATGTACTGCCAACTGTTAGATAATTAAAAGCAGGTCTTCTGTTTATTATAGCGTTCTTTTGTGTACGTATCTCATTTCACAGATAAAATGTAAATCTCATCATATTAGAAGCAACCTTGACATCTTTCGCTATGGTAAAGTATATGTAACATTACATTTTATTGGGACTATGCAAACTATTTAATATAGCCAATGCAGAAAAAAAACAACATACATAATCTAAACCAGCTGTATTTATTTCAAAGCCCACAAAATCCAGGAAGTCAAGGTCCCACAGTTCAAGGCCCTCCAAGAAGACTGGAAGTCCAAAAACACCCAAAAAGAGGTCCGCCAGTGCCAAATCCACCAAGGATGAGGTGGACATCCTCAGCCCAGCAGCCATGGAGAACGTCTACTACATTTCCCACAATGCAGTGGACTGTCTGGAGTTCAGAGGCTTTGGGTGGCCACATTCAAAGAAAAAGAGGAAAAAGAAGAAGGGAACAAAACGGAAGAAGAAAAAGTAGATGCCAAACACTTTTTGGTTAAAGTTTTTAAATTTACACCTTGCTAATAGCACCATCTGGTGGATAAGAATGTAAATATCAGCCCACATAAAGTTTTGGCTGCAGGAACCGGTGTAATGCAGCAGTGCGGATATGTTTGGTTTTTGTCGACAAATTCTGACAAAACTTCAAAACTGTGCCATTAAAGCTCACCTTCATTCATGACGCAAACACTTCAAATACATTATCAGTGACTTTATTTTAATCTATGTTATGACTCAGAATTGTTTCACACTGATGTATAAAGTTTGGCAGTTATTGTCAAGCTGGAAGCTAGCGAAGGACAATGTTTGAACTGAGTGAAATGCAATACAAAAGAGCAATTGCATGTTTTATTAAAATGCACTTTGAAGAACATTATATACACCTAATGTGGAGGTAATGAACATCATGTGTATGCTTAAACACCACAGTAACTCGGAAAAAAAGGCCAGCCAACAGTGCCATGATCCCGGATTTAAAATGATCCAACCAGTACATTGTAACACTCTTAACATCCACACTTTTGCAGATTTTATCTTATAAAAATAGGCCAGAGTGAGAATATGCCTACAAAACTAAGGCAAGGAGAAGTATTCTCAATGTTTGACATTATCAACCCTTTTATCAAACGTTAATTGTTATATTGCAATCCATTAAAATAAATAATTTCCCTCCAGAGTCGATCTGTTTCATCGGTCCTGCTTTGCTCACTCGGGGGGTTTCTTCTTGGCCTCCACATCTTTTTTGAAGGCGTCGAATTTCTTGGCTATGTTGGGAACCTGGAAAAAAATGCAGTACTGTCAGTTCAATCTGATACTCATATACATTTGCCGGTTTAAGGTACATCTAGCTTGCAGTCTTAAAGCAACACTGTGCAATAAATCTTACCTTTATGAAGGCTCTAATGCTGCAACTGGTGTTGATTAACTTTTAAACTGTAATGCCTTATTCCGTGAAGTGTTTTAAATTTTAGGTCAACCCATTATATGGCCTTATTATTGATCATAAAGTTGATGTAAGTTATTAGGAGGAAGTGAAAAGCTCCTGCAGCACCTGATCAGAGACTTATGTATTGTGTAGGGTGTGTTAGAGATGGGTCCATATGACAAGCAGTCAGTCGCTAAATTCTAATTACACACGATACAATTTCAAAAAAACTCACATCATAGTTTTGGGCCAGGTACATCCCGACAACATTTCCCAAGGTAAAGCCAGCCTGGAGGAAAAACAACAAATGTCATTTAAGGCCAAAATATGCGACTTACTGATAAAGTAACATCTCCAAAGTTTCGTGAAAACGTTATTTTAAGAGGATCCTTTAACATTTTTTGGCTGTAACGTTCTAGCTGCCCAAAACCCTTTCACAGCAAANNNNCCCTTTCATAGCAAATTATCGTTTTGCTAACACATTAGCTAGGCTAGTTTCGCATCTCTCAGCATCCTCCTAAAAAAACGTCAATGTCATCCGAAATAACGTCAGTTAAACTCACCAGGAACTGCAGCATGGTGGACTAAAGAAGGCTTGGCACCAGAGGACAAACTTACTGACTTTGAATTGGGCTGTAAGTTAAAGTTTAAAGCAAGAAATCAAGCAGTCTACGCTGCTAACGAAGCTAGCAGCTAGCTGTCATCCACAGTTTACAACGCGCATGCGCGAAATAATGAGACTATCGCGTTATTTTCAGAGCAAGCGTCTTGTAGTCTTTTCCTCCAGCGAAGCTGCAGTTTTACCTCATTGCGGAACTACAACTCCCAACACCGAACGAAACCTCTCGCCCATCCAGTGGGTGTTGGTGGTAGTGTCGGTGGGACATTGAATGACTTTGGCTCCATCACGAAAATAGCCTGTTTATTCATTTAATTAACAAAGCGCGAGCATGGAGGCTCTTATCCCCGTGATAAACAAGCTCCAGGATGTGTTCAACACAGTGGGCGCGGATATCATTCAGCTGCCGCAGATAGCTGTGGTGGGGACTCAGGTAAAATGCACTGACTGTTTCGTTTTGTGATATAGCGGCTGTCATGCTAGCTAGGCAACCTCGCTTTACCGCAGTGCATGCACAGATAAAGATAACATTAACATTACTTTATGACATGTGATTTTAATTAGGGCAGTCATGAATATTTACACTGAGGCTACACAAGACCCAAGCAGCTCTGCTCTTATATGCACAAATTTACATATTGTGAACCAGCATTGGCAGTGAAATCTATTTCTGTCTTTAATCAGTGCTATTATTAGAGCCTCATCGACACACTGACCTGTATTATCCGGAAGCAGGTCATATTGCTGGAGGAAAAGACAGGTGCACTGTAGCTGTGTTGCAGTGAGGGCAAACTCCATGCATCCATATGAGGACTAGGCTCAATCTGCTGTGTTAAATAAGATCCCCCCCACAAAATCGAACATATTTCTTTTTGTGTGGTTTGTGTTTGCAGAGCAGTGGCAAGAGCTCAGTGCTGGAGAGCCTGGTGGGCAGGGACCTGCTGCCCCGTGGGACTGGGATCGTAACCAGGCGACCTCTCATCCTGCAGCTGGTCCATGTGGATCCTGGTGATGCAAGGAAAAATGATGAAAGCGGTAAGTGCAGTGATTTGCTTAATCTTAGGATCCCACTGCAATTTTTTTTTGGAAGTCCTCTGCATGCTGTGAGGAATTCTTGCACATCAGCTACTAATTTTGGGAGGTTATAAACACACATGAAGGGAACCGGCACATGTTTTTTGCTTCCAGTGTGATTAAAAAGTCGTAATTTGCCGATGCTCAGTATGCAAAGAGTTTTAAAGTTCTGTCTCTGTCACTTTCTTTCCAATCGCTTGCAGATGCCAGGGTGTGAAAATCTTTGAGCTTCACAAAGATGCGTTGTGCAGGTGTTTCACTTTTAGTAACCCGGATTAGCTTCTTAGCTGTGCCCCCTCCTCTTCCTCAAAGCCACACCTGGAACTCCAGCCGCTCTGTTTACCAGACCTTTTGTCAGGCATCGATCCTTATGTTTGTTTAGCCTCCCGCACAGACTAGTCGTCTTCCAAGTTTTAATAGTTAACACCTGCAGTATGTTTGCCTGTTTTGAAAATGCTGAGCTATAATTGGGACCCATGCTGTTAATTTAATATGTTTCGCAGGCAGAGAAGGTGAAGAGTGGGGCAAGTTTCTGCACACGAAAAATAAGGTACGAGTGTAATGATACATAACATTTGAACGATCTTTGTCACCCTTGCTTGTCTTGTATATTTTCTTATTTTTCTGTTTGCAGATCTACGCAGACTTTGATGAAATCAGGCAAGAAATTGAAAATGAAACAGAGCGAATATCAGGGAATAATAAGGTGAGACATGGAGGAAGAATGGAGGGATCTTTCCTTTTGTTTTTTTTAATAAAGACGTCTTACACCTTCACTGTTACGTGAGAAGGAACAAATCAACTAGTAAACTAATAAAAGCTAAGAAACTATTAATTTTTAACAAATTAAACTATTACTATTAACTCATAAAGCACATCTAGAGATGCAAAGGGAAGTCCTGTACATTTCTAAGCTCAAAATAAATTAAGAAATAACACTGAAAAAAGTAAATGTGATACTCAAGAAACTTGATCGACAATTTGCAGAGCACAGATGATATTTCAGGTCTCAGTCGGAGATAATTTTCAGAAAAGGTGCCCTTGACCTTGAGCGCGGGATGGATAGAAGGATTAATTTTGACAATTTAGTGATGGAAAGAGGGGTGAAAATCAGAAGTAATTTGAAGAATCTTAGATAATAGGAATCAATTCCCAGCTGGTTTTATAAAGTAACAAGAAAAGTTTTAGAACAACTTGTTTTTAAGCACTGTAGCAGCAAATAATGCAAGTTAAGTACATGGGAAATGTTTTCCTCCCTTCTCTCGCTGGTTAGAAAACTAGCTGCAGGTTCTGGGCACGCTGCAGGCAAACCAACGATTAGTGCCTCACACATACTATGTACAGAGAATTAAAATAATTCAGACCCAAAGAGATGAAAGCGTACATAACTTTTTTTTTTTTCCCCCAAATCTGAAAATGTGAGCAAAGCCTTGACTCTGGATCGAGCCCTGAGCAGAGGAAACTGAATTTCTCAGCAGAGCTCATGGAGTATGTTTATCAAATTTGAGACCACAGCGGAAAATCACACCAACATTTTTTGGCGCGTAGCTCAGGGCTGCTGGGGCCCGAAGGGTTTGGAGATGCTTCCAGGAAGCTAAGAGGAGGGGAAAAGGGAAAAGAAGCCTCACTGTTGTTTAGCTTTATAAAACTTTGGGTTATTTTCATAACCATGAGATTCTGAGTAGCGTCAGTGTTTCTCATTGGCCACAGATTCTTCATGAAGCTCCAAGCAAGTCAATGTCAGCGAGGATAGCGACCCTCCCCTTTAATTAGGCTCAGCTCTACCAGCAAGTGTTAAAGCTCTCTGGTTGTTTTTCCGTCAAAGTGATATTTCACTGATATTTCACAAAACTATTTTTTGTGTATCAGTTACTCACCCTTAGATGTCTTGAATTGAAGAATGTATTTTTTGCCTTCCAGCGTTCTTCCACAGTATAAAAAGATTTTTTCCAAACATGTGAGCCACTCAGTTCAGCTGCTTTTGCTGGCAGCCTATGGAGATTCAGTTTCAAACTGTCAAAACAATCTAAAAATGTCCATCCAAAACTCTCAAAAGCTTCGTGTGGTTTAATCCAAGTCTACTTCATCATGTCGTAGGCTCAGTATCTCCAAAACAGGCATGCGAGAGGCAGCCTTGTACCAGATATTTTTGATTTGGTAGCTTTTTAGCCAAAATATCTGTTTTGGAAGTATTGAGACTAAGAAATGATTAAAAAAAAGACTTAGATTAAATCATAAAAAGCTATTGAGATTTTTAAATGGATGTTTTTAGATGGTTTTGTTGTTTGAAAACTGTATCTCCAGAGTCTGCCAGCAAAAGCAGCACAAGTGAGCGGCTCCCATTTTTGGAAAAAGATCAGTTTACCGTGGAATAATGCTGGAAGTAAGAAAATGTATTCTTCAATTCAAGACATCTAAGGGTGAAAAACTGATACACAGAAAATAGTTTTGCGGTGAAATGTCACTTTAAGGATTCTTTGCTGTAAAGCAAACCAGCCCACAAGGTTAAAGCGTAACTATTGTCATAAAGCAGATATCGTCAACGGAGGGCGCTGCACAGTGCAAAACGATCTGTTAAATGTGACACGTCCACTTCGGCTCCCCCTTCAGGTCAAGGTCATTTTTTGGTTCCAATTGGGAACCAATTTATTAAGTGTTAAATGAATTATTAAATTAAATTATTAATTCTACAAACAGTTCAAAATTTGGTGCCAGAAAAGGAACACAAAAGTTTCCATGTTGGTAGAAATGGCTAATTTGACGCCTAGCTTAACTGTCAACCACAAAGTTGCTCATTGGACACTTT
>JAQFJA010000015.1:7276897-7300014 GCA_029874485.1 Naso brachycentron
AGATAACATCAAGGGAAAAGAGATTTATCGTTTTACATTTCAGCTTTTTAAAAAATCCACAACCAAAGCCCACCGTCAGGTGCTTTATGTTCAAAGGAAAACATTTGTTGTCTCTAACAGTCCATCTGGTAACTCTCACTAGACAGCAACTGTTACTGAGTGCACCCATAACAAAAAAAACCACCTCCAGCATTCACCTAATGTCCTTCAGTGGATCTTTGACACATCGTCAAAGGCTGTTTCGCTAAAGCTGGGCATACACCGTGTGATTTTATAAATGTTGTTGTTTAATTCCAGCTCACACTGTACTAGTAAATCGGCTGTGATATAAAACCAAAGCTCACGATTTATGAGCTCAAACTGTACGGTCCGATCGTCAGCCATGACCTGAGTGCTCACACTATAGTGAAAAAAGGCTTGTCGGCCTCCGCGGACTGTCCTGGCTATTAAAAATTGATAATAAAGATTCATTTAAACGCTCAGAGGCAGGTTTGTTTACTAGCAACAATACTAAAAAAGTAAGAAACGTGCTGCCTTGATAGTTTGTGCTATCCTCTGAGCCGAAACCTCTAGAAAAAGATCTGCCAGTACATATGGACTCGCAGATGGCTTGGAATACATGGACAATAACGTTATGGCTTGTCCATTTTGCAGAGAGAATTGGAGGTAAGTTGGCTACTTTTACCATTGTTAACTTGATAGCTAACATTAGCTAATGTTACACTCTGATTACTGTAGCACTCCTTTTTTTTCCTTGTTGAGCAGTTGCGCGTCCTCATGGCATTCAGGCGCTCTGTTTGCCACTGTGGGCAGGCCCAGTGAGGAAAAAGGCACTGATAATGGTGAATCGAGTCGTTGCTATGCTTCAACTGTGCGAGACCCTGAGTTGGCTGACCAAAATCTCTGACACGTCAGAAATTCATCCCACTGTCTAATGGTAGTTCGGGAGCGGATAATCGGCCCTCGCTCTCCCCATACACTGCATGGCAAACAACACTCAGCATAGCCGAAATGCGGTCCCGCTCTAAAATGAGTTGAACGGCTCAATAATCAGGTCAAAAACTGGCTTGGGTCGCACAGTGTATGCCCAGCTCAATGCGTCACCGGAAGTCACCACTTTAGTGCTTGCTTGTCATTTTATGAGGAATCTTAAGGCCTGCATGTATTTACTTGCAACTGGAGTTCCACTGGAATATATTAGTTTTCTTATTTAACAAATGAAGCATGTATCCCACGTGAAGAAGCAGAAAACGGAAAACCTGGCTTCAATACACAGTTAAGAAGAAGAGGGTTGAGTAATAGAGAGAGAGAGAGAGAGAGAGAGAGAGAGAGAGAGAGAGAGAGGGGATGTCACTGACATTATTAAGTGGGCACCTCCCACCACAGATGTTCAGCTGAATCACTCCCATGACACCTCAGCGAGGTTCCTTTTAAACCCAGCACCGCCACATCAACAAACATTAAAAGATTAATATCTGTATCTGGATGGATCACACCGCCAAGACTTTGGTTGATACACGAGAGGCAATTCAAAGCCTATCAAAGACATTTCATGTTGAGTTATTTGACTGCACAGTAATATTAGCAGTTTACAGCAAAATAAGAGTTCTCATCGTTTCATTCTTGCTTGATTCAGTCTAAGCTGCTCTGACACACACGAGACGGCAGTAGACAATAAAGCTTTGAAATAATTTCTGCTTTAGAGTCAAAGCCGGGGCAAATATAACATTGTGTGGGATGTTTGATATTGCCACGGAAACCCCATCTGTGTCCAATCACAACAAGGCCATCTGTTCGGCATAAAAAAAGCAAAATGACACGGGGAAGAGTATGGGAGATCAGGAAACTGTATTTTCTTTTTATATGCATGTGTTTCATACTGTTCTCTGCTACCGGATATCACAAAATGTATTTTTCCACAATCCTTTGAAACTCTATCCCCTTTCTCTCACTGTAAAATGCTTTGAATATGAATGATGTACAAAGGAGGACACATCACCCAAAAGTTGGCTTAATTATTACACGCATATGCTGTCCAGTGTCCTTGGGCCAGTTCACTTTAATTACCCAGCAGGTTCAAGTGTGATCCTCTTGCCAAATGACTGTCATTCCTGCAACGCTCTTTCATGCCTCAGTGAAGAATGAATGGATGAATGGAGGATGATGCTTGGACAGCCCCTGGTGGAGATTATGATAAAGTGAACATTGTAAGTATGAGCCACATCCCTAATTTGTTATGGTGTCGGCATCCTGACCTATACTGCCACCAACAGTTCAGATTCCACAGTATAGATAAAAGCCAATGTAAAAAGTAAGTCATGCACAATGACGTCCTCATTTGCTCAGAAATTTTTGATAAAGATCTTTATATATTTTAGATAAATGCTCATAAACTGGCTTTTAACAAGTACAACAATAAAAACAAGCAACAATGTTAAAGAGGAAAAGGCTACAACAGCAGAAAGTATGCTTGAGAAGTCATCAGCATCTCTGTAGTAACTCTGCAGAGCACTCGTCATGTGAGCTGCTACCTCAGTGCTTCAGGTCTCAAGAGCCTTTAATAGTGGCTGAAGCGTTTGACCACTCTCAACCTGATATCTTGTCTCCTTCTCATTAAGAGCCTCTCAAATGTGAGTCAAGAAAACTATGCACTGTGTGAGGCTTTCTGCTTTTTATTCCAGAAAAGGTGAATGAGCACGCTCTGTTCTGACGGATGCGTCTAAACATTGCAAAAAGCAAATTTCTTCTACACAGATACACAACGAATCGAAAATATGCCGAGTACAAAACTGGAGGAAAATTAACAAACACTTCAAGTTATATATGGGATTGTTATATGTTTTTACAAAGGAGGGACTAAGTATTAATTTTATGAAGTTCTGCCAACCTAGACCCAAATGCAAAACAACACATTCAATTATTTCACATTATCATTTAATGACATAACGCTCTTAGAATCTCCAGCAAGGCTCTTCGGTGGCCACATGTTTCTAAATACGATTCCCAGGGTCAGGTATGAAAATTACAGCAAAGACTGGTTTGCTGAGTGTTTTTTTGGGGGCTCTCTTTAGATACACAGACTATCTATTGAATATTTAACTATTACATGCTGCTTGAATTTTTATGTATTTTAACAAGGTTAGGTTTTTAAAATATGAGATTTGCTTCCTGCTCTGAATAACAGCAGTTGAGTCTCTTCAAAATATGTCTTGTGCTTAGTCTCTGTGAGCATGTTTGTTTGCAGGAAACTATAATTTCCTTTTAAAGCTGCAGTAGGTAACTTTGGAGTAAAAATCAATAACTTGCTGTGCTCTATTTGGAAAAAATGTCATTATACCCATAGACAGCTTTTAGTAAGTGACGTTTTCTGAGAACATTGCAAGATCTCTGTTTTCCCATGCCTCTGTATTCAGGATTGATAAAAATCCTATCACTCCGGTTCTATTTGCCCAATTACTGACCCTCTCTGTGTTTTCTGTCCTGATTGGCCAGTTGACGCTGCATTTCTTAGCGACAGGTGACGTTGGCATGAGCTGGTTAGCTGTTTGCGGTTCTGACTCACCTCTGCTGACAAAAGAGTGTCTGCAAGCAACATTGTCAGTTGGCAGAGGCGGGCTGAGACGGACCCGTTTACTCCGCTGCAACTTTCCCTGCAAACGTTTCGTCTCGGTTCAAACTGGATTTAAAAAAAGAGAGCGACAACAAAGGGAATAAAACGCGAGCCGGCGCAAACTGCTTCAGCAGAGTTGCTACCCAGCGAGTCTCACGCTACAGCTAATGTTAGCTTGCTAGCTCATTAGCAGAAGTTACCTACTGCAACTTTAGTTATTTACCATACCACAGATTAAGAGATTCACATATTTTAAAAGTGGTATGGGCAAGAAATACCCGTACAAGACGGGAAAATTAGAGTTTTTCTGGTATCCATAGTGACCTTCAGTACTGCCCAAAATACATGCTCTGGTATCTGCAAGTGCACAAGATCTCATATGGCATAATGGGAAGCAAGCGTCTTGTGTAACTTCAAGCACATTCATAACAAGTATACATCTGTTAAAGATGCACTGGCATCAGCAGGTACTCTGTAAGACCAGGCAACAGAAACAATTTAAGGAAAGAAAAACTGGTACTGGAACACAAGTGGATTTTATCTGGATTATTAATATTAATCACATTCTAAGTGACATTTTTGTGATAGTAAGAACTGAGGCAGGAGTTCAAATGCCATCAATCCTGCACAGCATGAGACCACTGAATTGGCGAAGGTGACCTGGCATGAAAATGAAACACCTCACTGCACTAGATGGACGATATAACAGGTATTTGATTAGAGAGAAACACGGTAAGATAATATACTGCCCTGCCTCCGTATAATGCAAGCAGTGAACCTTCCCCTCAAGACTAAAAATGCATCTGTAAGAAAAAAAAAGCAGAGGAGGCCGCAGCTTCTAACCTCTTGCGTCTTCATGGTGTTTCTGTTTGCTCTCCAGACTGCGTCAAGTTTGGCCTCTTCCGAACTTTCTGTTCCGGCACCTTCTAAAATCACACATCGGATCAGAGGGTAAACAGAAAATAAGTGAGGTTTATTTCTCCATTTCTGCTATTTCTCGCTGCAATCTTCAAGTCTGGTGTGGATATGTTGCAGGCGAATACATCATGAATACAGAATGCCTTTTATTCTGTATCCTTTGTGGATTAGAGCAGATCACAAAGTCTGCAGAATACAATCTGACACGACGCATGGCTTTTCATACCAATCTCTGCAATTCCCTGCGAGCTCGGGCAGTGCATACAAGATCATGATTTTCACTTTGGTGTGGTTAGAGACGCAAATAGATATAATCTTGTGGGGAGGATTAAGATGAGGGTGTAGCATTTGATCTTCAAAGGGCTGCAGGTTATCTCAGGTAAAGTACAAGTGTGGTTAGTTTCCATAAAAATTCCGACACAGAGTTAAACTTGTGTTCATTTCCATTACAAAGACAAGTACCTCTTTCTCATTCTTGGCCACCTTCACCTCGATATGGTATCACTCATCATTCTCTGTGTCAATCCTTCAGCGTGAATCCTTACAGAGCCCCTGTGAAGAGAACAGATGCAGGCTTCTTTAAACCACTGCTGTGTGCTGAAGTAAAGGGGGGTGAAGAAATGGAAATAAAAGGAGAGAAAGGGAATGATTTATCATCAAATGGCATGGAAAAGCACCACTTTTAAAAATTTCACTCAGCCATCAACTAGACAGGTGACAGGATGTCTTTTAAAGTGGATTTTTGGAAGAAAGGTACACAACAGAGATGCTGATTATCTGAGAAACAGGTGGGAACATTTGCAGCAAAGAAGTATCTGTTTAATATTAAAATCAGAATTTATCCAGATATGAGCATGTTTTAAATCATTCTGGACATAATATATGAATTGGGCACACCATACATCCAGAGACCTGTGATGATGCTATTCACTGTGTCAATGGGTTTTTGTAGCGTGAAATAATATTTGACAGTTGAGTGACAGGAATGAAAAATCGCAAAAACAAAGGCTCTATTCTACAAAGAACAATACAGAATCCACAGCAGGCCGACAGTGACAAAAGATGGATTGCCAGGAGAATCTGAGTCCCACTGCCAGTGAGTTTACAGTATAAGCAGGATACAGACAGATGCTGCACGCACCTTTAGCGCTACCACAAAGCTAACCTTGAGCCAGCATGCATATCAGCTGTTCAAAATGCTCTTCTTAAAGGACCAATATGAAACATAGGGCCAGAATGTCTATCTAAAACATTCAATAGTGAATTAATATTGTCATCAAAATGTGAAAAAGTGACAGTTCTGACCTCTCAGTGCTGTGTTGCAGACATATGTACTGCAGTTAGCATGCTAACCAGCTAGCCCCACAAGTCCTGTCTCTAGATTAACTGCCTTGTTAACTCACTGTAAAGCACACTGTTTAAACTCAGTTGCTTGTCTTTCCACTGTTCCAGCAGTCACCAGCTCTGGTTTGGTCAAAACAGACCACTGATCACTAAGTTAGTTGCAGCAGTGGAAGGTAACAAATTACAATAATTCGCGTTACTGTAATTAAGTAGTTTTTTGTGTGTTCTTGTACTTTTTTAAGTAGTTTTTAAAATCTGTTATTTTACTTTTACTTTAGGTCTTTTGTTTATGTATTGTACTTCACTATATTTTAAATCACATCTGTTACAGAGTAAAAAAATGTAGACCTAAATATAAAAACGGGGGGGAAAAAAAAAAATTCACGGCTTGGAAACAACTGCAGTGAATGATAATCAGGAGAACAAACCGGCGTTCAATCACATCGGTAGCCAATAAAACTATCTAAACGCAAACTGGCCAATTGAAACTCAGACATTTAATACGGAAAAAAAATGCTTCGCTGCAGCAGCCACAGGTTTGGAGAGGTGAGGTGAACGTAACTGCACAGGAGCCAGGAGTTCATTCAGAGATGCAGATTTATTCGGTGCAGCAACAGCAGCAGCAGCATCTGTTGAACAAGGTGAAGCAGGAGGAGAACGAGACGGACATCCGGCCATGATCCGAAAATACAACAATAAAAATTTTCATGAGCATGACACCTCCACTACTACTACTCCTTCCTGTGGTAACACCGTGTATATTTGTTTTAAAAAATTGCTGTAGTTGGATTTATTCATTCACTTAATCATGTATCAGAGAAAGAAGAGAAATTCATTAAACATCAGTCGCTCAAAAATCATAACTAGTACTGTGAGTAATTTTTTAAACCAGTAATTTGTACTTTTACTTAAGCATTTTTTCAAAAAACTCTTCTACTTTTACTTGTAATTAAGTAATATTTCAGCAATGTAACAGTACTTGTAAATGAGTAAAAATTCTCAGTACTCTTTCCACCTCTGCTCCCCCACTTTCATGCCTCTCCTGTCCCTGTTTGCTGTGTCTTTGCAGGGTCCAAAGAGTTGCAGTCCTGGCCGAAGCAACTGTAAAACGCTCTGGTACAGTAATCACTGTTGTTGAAACTGGCTTCAATTGGTCTTGAAAGCTGTGCTCAGTCCCAGTCTGGCTGTGTTCACTGAGAGGCTGCTGAGCCCAGTTCTGTTGCCTGCAATGTAAACACCAACACTGTACTTACCCTTTGCTCCAAGCTCCGGTTCCAGGCACACTGTTTAGCCATTAGCTGCATGGCTCACTCAGCTAACAAGCTAACAGTAACAACTAGCTACTGCCAAGGAGTGATTCTTCCTAACTTTAACATACATGTAGTAATTTAATCCATTGTCAGTATAAAAATATTTGACATAGCATCTTTAATATTCAGATCTTAATTTCAACTGGCAAAGATCGATAAACAATCACAAACAAAGTACATCAGGGTACCACGTCATCAAAATAGTTTTAGATTATTAGAACTGGGAAAGAGGGCACAAAGGAAAGACAGGCATTGTATATCATTTGAGACATAATGGTTTTTAAACTTAATCAGATGCCAATTTAGAGAAGAAAATGTTCTTGAAATTGTTCTTTACTCTGCATTTCTGAAACTCTCAGTCACATCTCGTCCTGTTTTCAGCAGCAACTTGCATCGCCATGGGAACCATTTACATGACAACAGAGCATCTCCATCCTTGGAGGAAGGCAAGGAGATGTGGCTAAAAGACCAAGTAAGTGAGTAAGTAAGTTGAGAATGTTTTGCCAAGGACACTTTAATTAAAAAAAACACTAATAGAAAGTGTCTGTAAAAAGCTTAATGTGGTGCTTTTTGTGTCATTTTCAATCAAATGACAACATTTAATTCCATCTTTTGCCTGTTGTAGTGCAGCCGTTTTGTTCCTTCAGTCCCTGAGAGAAAGGTTGAGAGCTCTTACTCTCTCCTTCAACACTTCTCTCTGCTATTCTGACTACTAGAGAGGCCCCCTCTTAGCAGCTTGCCATGTCGATTAACCATGTATTAAGTTTATATGCATGGTAGAGACAGTGAATGCTACATGGCTCTTTGATCCCAATGCACAAGCCTCCATTAGACCCATGATACTAGAGGCTGCAGAGTGGATTACCCTTCAGTGAGAGCCTGTAGGGACGTAACCCGGTGCAGATAGGTTATTTGGATATGAGAAGATAAGGCATCTAAAGTAACGTTTTTTTATTTTTCTCCCAGCGAGGAACTGTCACAACATTGCAGATAATTGCAAGCAAAAATCTCCCTGGACTAAAGTTGCCGTGAGGACCTTTTATCCCTGAAACCTCTTAACGCTAGGCAGTGTGTCAGAGCCTATTGCCAGATCTGCTGGCAGAGGGGAACACACAAACGCATTCACACAAACACAGCCAATTTTTCATCACTTTCGGGGACATTTCATAAACATTATGCTACCCAGTTGATAGAGGAGGTGGTGGGGAAAGTCATCCAGATAACTTTAATTAACCATCTAACCTTTATTTTAAGTTTGTTGTGGCGGGAGCAGGGGTTAAAAGGTGTTGCGACAACGCCACCTGGGGAATTTCACCTCAGGAAATTATCAAGGTGGCGTTGCCGCAACACGTTTTAACCCCTGCTCCCGCCACATTCTGATGTTGTCGGCAGGATTCTGGGAATTCCATTGGATGGCAGCATGCATGGAGCGTGAGGACACACTCACGAACGAGTGGGAGAGGTGCGGCGGTTGACGGTTCCTGTCACTATGCTTCCAAGATGAGGGTGCGCCCTGGCTGTCTTGCCACTGAGCCTGGCTCTCTGGCGACGTGGTCAGCGCGGACGACTTCTTACCTGGGAGTCTGAGGTTTGAAACCCGCCCGGGCCCTCCTTCGCCCTGCTAAACTGTCACGCTTAACTTAATCAAATGGTCAAACAATAAATGATTCATTTGGCTATATAAATGAGTCGTCGTCTCAAGTTTAATGGTCAAAACAGGAAGACGGATAAAGATTTACCATATTTTAAAAGTGAGAAATAACTTCAGGGTGTCATTAGCAATGGACTGTAAGAGCATCAATTAAAAGATAAAGACCAAACATTGGACAAACACACAAAATCATTAAAAACGACTCTCAATTCAAGGCGCTGGGGCATAAAATAGCCTGGATGCCCTGGCTGACAAAAGGAGCATCACCAGGAGCAAAAATAACAAATTAGGACCAATAATTGTTCTTACATGCCCCGTGTTAAGGCGTAGGACAACAAATAAACACGTCGGGAGCAGGGGAGTAATTTCCCAACTGCAATCGATATTATTAAGGAGATGACTGATTGAGATGCAAAGCAGTGTGACAGCCAGACAATCAACTCTCAGCCAGGTTGCTCTAGTTCAGATTTGCTGATGTAGAGATTATTGGTTGGCCTGTTGTACCTTCACAGCTGTGGTACGTCATACCATACGGCAGTTATTATACGATCATTAGATTTGATTGTGTGTATTTACATTGTGTGTTGCAGGATATTTGCATTTAAATCAATGGTAAAAGTTCTTGGAAAAAATGCTCTAATGGCCTACATATTGGCGCTACTGTATATCATAATGTAAAATTGAAGGCCAGATATGTAAGCATGATATTTCTATGCCATGCAGTTACGTTTTTTAACATAGCATTGATTGTTACATGTGCTCAGGCAGCCAATATTCTGAATTTTACCCAATAAATGTTTAAAAGCATATCTGATTTAACATACATCGCATTGATTGAAGGCTCTGTTAGCTGAGGTAGCATTAATCATACGGATGTAATTGTGTTAGAGTCTCATGGCCGTACTAGTGTCTCCTATGCGCTGACCCTGGCCCCGGCTGTATCTTCTCCTATGATTTCTACAGAAAATGCTATTACAGCCACCGTCTCCAGGGACCAGATCGACCAGGTCCTGGCGGTCTCGGCTCGGGATGAAAACAGCTGACCTGGTCTCTCTCATCACACGCAGAGATGAGGGTACCTGAGAGAGGGGACAAAAGTTCATTCCGCAGGTTAATAGGGTCCTTGGATGAAATCACGAGTGTGATACACACCAACAAAAAAGTAAAGGTGGGGAAGTTTTGCAAAAAGATCCTTTGATTTCCGCGTTCTTTGATTTCCTCTGGGTCTTTCCTTCTTGTGTGGCCGACTGCCCTTCAGATGTTTTGAAGGAGAACATTAACTTGTACAAGATAAGATTTCATGCTGTAATTGAGGCTTAGGGAGCATAATGGTGTCTCAGGCACGGTGTCTACTGTACCGAAGATGGCACAAGGCGGCTGAGTAAAGAGGCCGTCCGCCTTAATGTCACCAGTGTGACATTACAAGCACGGATTGAACTCGTGACCTTCATTGTGACACATCGTTCTGTTGGTTCTAGTGGCCTTATTAGCTCCCTTGAGCTCAAACACAGTCACCGCCACACACACACGAGCTGTGTACTGTGTGTCACAGTGTCTCGGACCAGGATGGGGCCATCTTGTTAGAAGGTTACAATACATTACACTGAGCCTTTTGACAGGAGCTCATTTTTCTCTTTTTCACACATACACAGACACACACACAGAGAAGCATCCCATGTTGAAAACGAATAAGAATCAGAAGGACAGGAGGGTAATGAAGTCAATGCAGCATTTTACAGGCAAACGATCTGACACCAATAAAAAGCAGCTTTATTGGGAAGAGTTTCTCGCTTAAAATATGAGGGAGGATATGAGCTGTGACCTCCAGGAAGACCGAGAGAGGTGCTGCTAACGCCCGCCACGTGCACACATGAAACACACACACACACACACAAGAGCAATCAGGCAAGTATGAAGAAAACTCGACCTATTTGTATTCATAATCACTCTTCCACCCTCGTTTGTAAGTGATACCCACTTGACAACTAGCTCTAAACAATAACAACAAATTATTTTGTTTGATTATTAAGAAAATCTCTTGAAACACGAAAAAACTCTCAAGAATAATTATATCTAATTTAGTAAATCTTTATTGTCTCATTACTCACCTTTGAGAGGCAGTTTTGTTCTACCATGAAATCAACAACAAAGAGAGAGAGGGAGAGGATTACATGTTTGGGTGATTTATTATTTGGACAGATGCAAAACTGTGCTGAGGAAACTGCGAGCTCTGAATATCTGGCAGTGAGTTTAACTATTTACAAATGTTATTACATGTTATCATTTGGACTGTATCAAGCTACAAGTTTGCACGTAACGTGTAGCCCAAAACAAGAAGCTAGTTTGAAACTAGTCAAAAAAAAAAAAAAAAAAAAATCACTCTAAAACTAACTGGGAACATTTCAACTAGTTAATACTTTAGTAATCTCTAAATCAATTCTAACGTGACTTCCAAAATAAAAGTTAAAGGATAAAAAATTAAATGTATCTCCCAATCCATTGGAACCTGCATATTATACTACTTTATTTCCAATCATGCTAACCTTAATGACATAATCGTGACCATGTTCACATGCACACAATATTCCGGTCACTGACTGGAGTATTTAAATATTCCAGTAACGCTGTGACTCATGTAAACACGTTATCCCTACAAGCATTACCACATTGAGCCCTGCTGCCTGTAATGAGAAACCCAAATAAGATGGCTGGGTTACGCCTGTATTAACAGAGCCCGCCCACCGCTAATTAGCTTAGCTCAAATACTGGTAGTCAATGGGAAGTGCTAGCCTGCCTCCAGCAAAAGTCATAGGATAAATTTTCCAACAACTCTAAATGGTCTCGTGTGCTTGTTGTGACTTGTTCATTGACAACATTATGTTATTTTTAGACTCAGATTATCCCTTTATGCACTTTTAAAAAGTTTTGGAATTTAAATAAAAGTATTTGTGTTACCTTTGAAACCTTGAGAGTTGTTCTTCAAATAAACTTCTGAAAAATAGCCCTTCTCTTCCATTAATCCTTCATGAATAATTATTGATTGATTTGAGACTAAAGATGACAATACTTTAATTGTAAAACTATTAATATCCCAGCAATTCTAAATAACGTCTAAAGGAAATTTACAGCTTTATTAGATCCAACAGAAATACCCCAAACACCTTTTTTATAGAGCATTTAATAACTCCTGAATGGAACCTTTGATTTCTCTTGATCCCTGAATTAGCGGTATAATATCTTGCATCTACAATTGTATGTTTAATCAACTGGTTATATCCCTAGATATCTGTAATCTGCTTAGGAAGACGACTTGCCCCTGATTCATTGCCACTCTCTTAGTGTGACAGCATGGCAATGGATAGGTGCTCAGGAGGGCGTGCACTCAGCATCTATATCTGCCAGCTGTGGTCTTATACAGTTCAGGGTGTTGCATGATCTCCATCTTTCAAAGGTCAACCTCTCTAAAAATTGATCTTAATATAGATCCTTTGTGTGACCTTTTTGGGGTATTTCCTGCCTCGATGGGGCACATGTCCTCGCTAGGCCCAAAGTAATCAGACTTTTGGAGCTCTCTATAGATAAAACACTGTCTCATATTTGGTGGAACCTGACCCAGTGTTGGCTCTATTGGTGAGGACAGTCCTTTGAGAGAACTCACTTCCAGGCAGGGTTCATAACCCTTTTAGGACACAGATTATTATTATATACTATACTTTTGAAACCCTGAAATCCCACAATCCCACAAACAAACTCAATCGAGGAAGCAGTAGACCAGCAACTCCTGTATTCTGCAAGGTAAAATTATTGTTTTTGTCAAAAGAGTCTAGTGTCTTTAAAGAGAGCATTGATTGATAAAACAGCAGCAGTGTCCCGACAGAAAGGGGTTTGTTTTCGTACACCGATACTATTGCTGCTTCTTCAAAGAAAAAAAAAAGAAAAAAAAGCCACTTGCCATTGCACTTAAAGCTAAGTGCAATGCACCTGCACCCTCCCCTCCTTGTTTTCGCTCCAGCTCACATTTTTTGTTGTTGCTCTCTCTTTTACACCCAGTATGCAATACAGACCCATGACGAGACAAAACGGTTGCAGGGAAAGTTGCAGCTGTGTAAACTGGTCCGTCTCAGCTCAACTTAAGCCGGCTGGTGGTGTCGCCTGCAGCTCAGCTTGTCAATTCACAAGAGGCCATTTTTAGAACATTAGGCACGTCACTTGTTTAAAACAGCCAATCAGCTCATAGCGACATTACCGGTCGCTATGAGGTGCAGTGTGGAGCAGCCAACAGGAACACAGTCTCTGAAATGACTTGTGATTGGCTGAAAATGCTCATCAGGGTCTTCATTTCTAAAGTCTGAATACAGAGCCAAGGAGAGGTGCTGTTCAGAGTTCTTTTAGACCAACTGAATTACAATATGCTAAAAGGTTATTATGGAATTTTTGCCCAATGACAGCAAAATTAAACTGCCTTCCTCAGCTTTAATACAATGACTATGGATCAGGACCTGATACAACCCCACTAAAAAAAACTTGAACTATCCCTTTAATGTAAGTCAGACTGTTCCAGTTCAAGTTTCTATGAACAATACCGTTTGACCTTGCTTAGAATTTCTCTGCACATAAGTCATTATGGCATGTTCAACTAACTATGCAAGCTGTTCATATATGGACAACATCAAGCCCCTTCAGTGTCTCGTTGTTGTTGCATAAAAAACATTTCTGGGAACCAGAGAGACTAATGGTCAATAATTTTGCCGAGGTAATCATCTCATGCCACATCCCCAATGAAACCTGCCCCCCTTCTGTCCACCAAAGACAACACTGGCCCTGGATGTGCTCATGGTCAGGTGGCGCAGTCGTAAAGCCTCATAATAGTTTAATGGTGCGTTTTATGAGGCTACACCGTGAGTCAGTCGCCTAAAGGCTCTGATTTCCAGACAATAACACGTTGGGTTCGGTAATGCGAGGTTAATCACAAGAGGATATTAGTTCAATGTGGGTTACGGGCAGCTGCTGAAGGTGTGTGCAGCCTTGGATGGAGGAAAAAGGTGCATCATGAGCGTTTTTGCCCCGTCTGTCTGAGCTGGGCCGACCTTGCCGTCTGAGCACAAACAGGCATCAGAGGGGACGGGGACATGCTGTTCCCCCGCAAACACAAAACACAATCGCAGATGAGCCTCAGAAGACGATCACGCTTACATGCACATTTACACACACGCACACACTCACTTGCAAATGCATATTGTGTGTGTACTGATGCGTACACACAAACACACACACACTGGCAAATACATATTGTGTGTACAAATGAAAAGATTTGCTGAGGCAGGGATCTACACGATGCTTTGTTCCATGATCAAAAATAACTGTTCCACAGCTGTCTGCACGCAGTGATGCAAGGTAACCTGATACTGTCCCACAGCGCTGTTCTGCATGAGCTGAACAGGCCCCTGCAGACAGTCCCCAAACACTTGCCAATTCACACACACACACACACAGAGTCACAAAAATTAATGAGAGAATGAGCTGGTGTATGCATTCACACACATACGCGCAATGCATCCAGACATCCAGATAAAAAAGACTAGAGACTGAGACTAAACTTCTTTGAAGAACCTATATTTGTATTTGTTAAATTCAAAGTAAACTTTTGTTTTTTGGAAGTTTGGAGCATACCACAGATGAATTTACAGAGGCTTGTCAGGTTTTGCTTTAATGTGGCCAATTTAGAAATGTTGGGGGGGGCGACGACTCCTTCACACTTGAAAATATTGTGCATTATTGTCTTCTAAGTAATATAAGTGCATTGCCTTTTACTTAACAACAGATGTTTTTAATTACAATATGTGTGCTTGTTCATCTCGCATACAGATCAGCTTGAATAGGCACTGCACAGGTGTACAAATAGCTTGTAACCATCACTTTCAATCACTTATGCTTCATCTGTGAGAACAATCAGATACATATACATATGTCTTCACTTCAAAGTATTTAAAAATGCATTTAAGTGAACCTCTTAGAGCCACGATCACAATATGTTTGAAGGGTCCCATGAGATAGTTTTTTCTCTTGTTGACTGACATTTTTGAAATTACTTAACAAATAAGAGGTGCGGCATAAGAAATATGCCAAACTAAAATAATGTGATGTTTTCTTTTCATCACAGCCATCAATCAGTTTACGTTAATACAAGAAGAAGTATGCTTTGTGTCACAATGACCTCTGACCTTGCGGTGACAAACATAATATGTCAGTCTTTGCATTGGGCAGATTAGTAATTGCAATACAGTATATCCTAATAGTATACTTAATAATATATTTCTCTACCTGACCAAAACACCAATTCAATAAAACAATCCAGTCAAATAGTCTACTCCAATGTTTCCAAACTTTACTGTCATGCATCAAATTTAACTTTAACATCAGTCATCAAAATTCAACTATTAGCTTCTTAGCTGTTTCTGCTGTACAAAGACTAATACAGGTCAAAATTTCCAGCCAGATGTCACTACATGGAACATACATGTTTAACATGGAAATGCCTAAAAGTTGCAGTAAGTAACTTTAGCTAACAAGCTAATGTTAGCCGTAGCATGAGACTTGCTGGGAAGCAACGTCACTCTGGCCGTTTCCGCCGGCTTGAGTTTCATTTCTTTTGTTGTCGCTCTCTCTTTTAAGTCCAGTTTGAACTGAGACAAAATGGTTGCAGGAAAACTTGCAGCAGAGTAAGCTGGTCTGTCTCAGCTCGAGCTTGAGCCGACTGACGGTGTCGATTGCAGACGCTCTGCTGTCGGCAGAGGTGAGTCGGAGCGTAAGGGACAAACTGCTAATCAGCTTGTAGCAAAGTCACCTGCGCTCAGAAGCTAATAAGGACAGAGAGTACAGAGAGCATCACTGATTGAGCAAATAGAACAGGAGTGATAGGATTTTTACCCATCCTGAATAAAGAGGCATGATGGGAAAACACAGAACTCATGATACTATCAGATTATGTCACTTACTAACAGCTGTCGATGGGTATAATGACATTTTTTCCAAACAAAACTCAAAAACGTTATTGATGTTTACCCCAAAGTTACCAACTGAAGCTTTAAGTCATTAAATGTGTTATCACAATGGTTGTGTGTTTGGTTTTGTATGTCATCTAACACCAGTTGCCAAAAAAAGAACAAAAAACAAAACTTTGCATGTCATTTGAAATGGAAATGTAGAGAAACTTAGTCAGTTGATGTAGTGCAAAGAGTGAGAACGTATGTGTATGAGGGACCTGGATGGATGGATGGGTCAAATGAACACAGGACTTTCACCAAGGAGACCTGCGTTTGTGTTAATGTGAAACCAAAAGTCTTCTTCTATGGTACAATTGTAAATGCCTTTACAAAACGTTTTTGTATGCAAACCACGATCTTATCCTAGACTTCACCAAGTAGTTTTGGAGCCAAACCAAACTGGGACCGTTTCACCACTGTTAACTATGCAAATACTTTATTAATCCCAAAGAAAATACATGAAATTGACGACAAAGGTCATCTGACTTTTTCATTGCTCCACATTAAAAACTAATATAATGCAGATGTTGTTTAATAACACAAACAAAGCTTAAAATGCGCATTGAAATGCAATCTAATCATGTTGAAAAAAAATAGGCTCCTCCATATTTGATTTCTTAATAACATGTTTACTCCGTGCTTTTCTCACACGTAAAGGTCGACCTAAATACCTCAACGGCTTCCTGCCAGTCATCTGTAATAAACTCTGTTAAAGCCTCTCTTCCATTTCTGTGCGATTCGGGTGATGTCACCAGTGCTTTGAGAGTATAATAGTGCGTAGAAGGTGAAAATAAAGTGGGTGATATCTTTTCTTGGTCTGTCAAGAACCTCTCAACATCATTGCACAAGTCTGGATCTAAAGAAGGCAAACACTTAGACCTTACAAAATGATGGCTCTGAAAAACCACACAAGTGTTCTTTGGGGATACTGAATCGTGACTGTAGCTGTTGGAAAGGCTTCATTCTTTTCTTCACTTCCCTTTCAAAGATACGACCATCCTGTAGTTACTGTAACTTGCCCTTTTCGTTCCTGAATAAATCTTTCTAACCCTCGTGCGAGCCTGGCCAGCAGCCCCTCCTTTCCTGTCTCTCTCTCTGTGTCCAATAAAGGGTAAAAATGCCACAGCAATGTTTAATTAGGACTAAGAAATTATTATAATTAGAAATACATTTATATATACAGTACCGAGATGATATGCGCATACATCAGGCAATCCCATGTGGGCTGGAGAAGCATGAATGCATGACATTGAAATAGATTAAATTAAAAAGCCTTCCTGTCTGTCATCTCCACTCATACACATACTGTACATTACACCCACACAGGCTCAGCATTGCCATGTATCAGAGTGAAGGAGTTAAGCCTCCCTAATCAGATGACAGAGACTCAGCAATCACGGCGTTAAACTAAAGGCCTGCAGCTGCATACGAGCTATTAGGCTAATCCTGACAACGAGGTAAATTTGAGGGGGAGATTTGGCGCATCGTGGGGCGGCGAGTGCGCCCTCGCTCTAATACCGCGTGTTATCAGACACTCTGGATCATGGATGAAGCTGCAAAAAGAAAAAAAGAAAAAAAAGAGAATGAGTTTACTCTGAGATATGTGAACTCCAAGCGGAGACGGGTCTGTGTAATAACTCACCGCTGCGTCTGAGCCCAATAACACAGCTTGGTTATTTGTTTGGATTTATTGAGAGATGCAACCAGATACGAGTGTGAAGAGAAATGCTGCATGACGGTGAATTAGGTTATGCAAATGAGGCTCAGTAATAATATGATTTAACATCCCTTCTCCCCATCCATACCTTAGACTTGACTGGCGCGGTTCTAATTTTAATTAGATTGGATTTACATAACGATTTCCCATTAACTGGGTCCCTGCTGACCCCTCAGTGATGGCGCCAACTGGTCCCCCAATCCCAAACACACACACACACACACACACACTCATGGACACACATGCTGTCTCTCTCGCCATTACTTTAAAGTCTGTGGGAGGTGTGACTACTTAGCGATGCCAGGAGTGTGCCATTAACGCGCAGAACATGTCTGATTATCGCTGTATGAAAATATTGTCAAGTGTTAAGTCATCAAGTACGGGCGACTGTTACTGTTTCCTTCAAACGCTGCATGTATGAATATTAATGGCCACCTCAAAAATCAAGAAATCTCTTTGGATAAATGTGAATGTATTTGCAAATATTCTGATGCAACATTAAAATTATTTTCAAAATTAGACCTATGAATTTAGACTCGGCAAAGCTGCATTTTAATTAGTATTTGCAGCCTCAAAAGCAGCTAAATATGAGCGTACAGGACATTTACTTTTTTCAGTGGTTCAGTGGTTTAATACAGGATGCCACAGCACAACTCTGGGCAGCAATTTTTTATGTGTTTACTCCAAAGTCCAAACCAACAAACAGCATTTCCCGAGCTGTCTCCGGGTTATCGCCACCTCCCTGCTCCCTCACAGAAGGTGGCACATTGTTTAACACGGATGAATCGGTTGTGCGCCCCGTGGGCGGAAAGCAGGAGGCAGGGGCCCCCCCTCAGTTATCTCTTGACACACTTACACACACATGCTTGATGCCTGCTCCTCTGAACTGGGGCAAATTTCAAACAAATCTCCTCCGCCTATCACATCCTGTCCTTTGCAGTTTACACCGGGAGCGAGAGGGGAGGAGGGGGAAGGAGAAGAAGTAGCAGAAGAAGAAGAAGAAGAAGGGGAAGAAGACGACGAAGAGCGGTCTTGGTGCTGACCTAAAAACAACTCCTCGCGGACGTTCTCCGTGTCTCAAAGACACAAGGCCGCACTATCAAATATTTACCAAAAAGCTTTACCCGATCACTGTGCAGAGTGTGTGTGTGTGTGTGTGTGTGTCGGGGGGTGTTTGGTAAGAAAAGATCTTTGAAAATGATTCAAGAGCATCTGTGCAGCCGCACAGCGGAGCTCTCTCTGTGGTCTGCGAATGGTTATGTGGAGAGAAAAGAAAAACACGTCTTTTCTACCCCACTTGCCCTCAATTCAACAGAGCGATTATGTGGGCCAGTATAAAGTCTTTCAGTGTGACGGATGCAAGCTGTAATTCTTTCAATGCTCTGGGATCATGAGAGAACATTTGCATATGTATGATCGGGATGCACAATAAGTAATCTTGCCGACACATGCACGGATTCACTACACACCAGTGACTTAAGCCCTCAAACCCAATTTCACATACTCTTTGCAATTAAGGTGCCTTTTTGGGGGGGTGTTTTGCTATTTCAGATTACCATTACTCAGCATGTGTTTGATAAAGCTTGAAAGGGGACTCCGGAAACCATATCATTCATGTGAATATGAGTCAAAGTACTCAGCGGTGCGCGACCAAGCTTTTTTCCTGCCTCTGAGGCATCACTGTTACAGTAACATCAGAGTTGCACTACTTGTCCCGGCCACTAGGGGGTAGAGGTCCTCTGCTCTGAGTGGCTCCACCGCCGTTGCAGGCAGAGCAGGGAAACTGATGCCATGATTTCAAATGAGCCGCCTTGTAAACATGCCACAGACAGTTGTTAAAGATGATAATGAAAACGGAGGGTGCCAGAGAGCAGAGCACACTGAATCCATTTACCAATATGCATAAAGGGGAGGGGAAAAGGAAGCCGAGGGAGTTCTAGTAACTACTGTAGAGGTGAAAAATTTGATTTACATCGTCAAGTGGGAGCCTTTACAATGCAGCCCTTTTAAATCCGTCAACCCCCTGACAGCGTAATAGTCTCACTCGCTTCTTGTAGGCAATTATTGTAGCTTTTAATTGCATTGTTGTGGAAAGCAGAATTTCAGTCACCCAGTTGTGTCTTCCGTGTTCAGTGCGTGCTGCTGTCACTCAGACCTGCCAGGTGTTCTTTTGGGATGACGTGTGCGTGTTTTCTTGCCTGTGTGTGCGACTGAGTGGCAGTGACACATTTGATCAAGTTGTTTGCGGGGGTGACAGTGTCTGGGAGGTGACAACGGGGTGTTGATAAAGGCTGATTTGCCTTTCTTCAGGTGACACTGTTGTCAGCCGTAAAGTCTGCGTCATTTGCAGAGGGGGCTGCTCGAAAACGAGTCCTCTCTCGGCTTCTCTTTTCTCCTCTCCCACCCTGATAAGATCCCTCACACTGTCATGTGAACTGACAGGAGGCGATCCAGGCTAGAGGCCACCGCTGGCTGCCTCGGAGCGCCGTGGATCACTGTCAGTATCGGCCAGCGTGTCCATCACAGGTCTGACCTCGGGAAGGGAGGCTTGGGCTGGAGGCTGAGGAGCCAAACAAAGAGCTGCCCGGACAAAAAAAAAGAAGCTGATGGATAGAGATCGAGCAGCCACAGAGAAGGATGATTGGATCAAGGAGGATAATTCTATAAGACATGATAAGGTGGAGAAAGCTTTCATGGGCAGAGGATGATGGACTGGACTGGAGGCAAGACGCTACATTTATAAGAATGTAACAGTAATGCAGAGAAACATTTATAAAATATATCCCTTGTGGAAGGTTCATAGAATTGACCTGGTAAACAAAAGAATAACGCTTGAAGCTGCAACACAGAAATAATAAATCATAAACTTGTAGCTGATATGATAAATTTGTTAGCAAATATTTGCTTGATTACCATATGCAGTGGTTAAAGTGCAATATTATATATTTTGGAACAGCGTTTCTTGCCACCAGTTGATTGTAGATCAAAATTTCTTTTTTTTTTGTTTTTACAACCCAGCTCAATATGGAAGAAGGAAGCAACACAAAACCAGATGGAATAATCAACAAAAGAAGGTGAGCCAGAACTACAACAGAAAGAGCCAACAGGTGCTGTCAAATCATAAGAACAAATATAATAAAAATGGAATGTAAAAGAGCTCGAGTCTGACTAACAACAAAATAAATGTAAAAATAAAGTCTATCATACACATTTAGCAACTTTTGTCATAACAACCACAGCAAAAGCGTCATTAATAGCAACAAACAGACGCTCGAACGAGAGTTGCTGCTTCACGATTGGCTCCAGAGAGTGATGCACCGCTGAAGGAGGGAAAATGGCAGCCAGGAGCACCAGTCGCAGACCAGACACCACTCAGCTTCTCGGCGTACAAAGGACTGGTTAAAACACACAGGGAGGAGGGGGCGAAGCAGTCGGTGGTCTTAGCATTCTTCTTCTTCTTTGTTTAAGGTCTCTCATCTCAGAGGGGAAATATCTGGCTCTTCAGCCGGTAAATGCTCCACTATGTTCACCAGCTAGTTGCTCAACGTGTCTGTCTACCGTTTGGTGATGAGCAGTTTGTGCCGCTTGGCTTTTCAAGTTTTTTTTTGAATGAAAATGAAGCCATTAGAACAATGGCAGTGAAGTGAATCAAAACAGTAGACATGTGGGTTACACAGCTAAACAATGCGCTGAAACACACAATAAAGCCTTGTGAAACCTGAGAGAGCTGCAAAGTCTGGCTAATTGCTACACGTGACCCATTTCACTTTGTCATATTGATTTTGCATTGTCATTTAATATATTATCATCACAGAACATATTGATTAAGTTGCTTTAAAAATAGTGTAATGTTTTGGGAAAATACACTTGTTTGTTTGTTTGTTTTTTAGCTGCTGCCCAGAGTTTGATGAGAAGATTATAATGATAGATATTGTCATGTCACTACATTCTGTCTGGCTAGCACTAGCAGCTTAGCAAAAGACAAAATGGAAGAAAACAGCTAGCATGGTCCTCTTAAAAGCTAACAAAAGCTCCTCTATCCAGTAAAAAAAAAAAAGTTCTTTCAAAAACAGCATTGTTTTATGGGAAACCTAGTTGCTAGGCAACCCCCAGAGACTCTCAGAAGTTACGCTTCTGGTCAAGTTCGACACGCAACCCCAGCAAAATGGCAGATTTTGCTGTTTACAATTTAGTTTTTGGAAGCAGGGGCTAATGCTGCACAATATTCTACAAACATAAAGCAAAACACATTTGAAATGACCAAAAACTTTTATTTGGAAACAAAATATGAGGTGCAAGCTAATTAACTTGTAACCCTGAACAAATTGCTTTCCGTCGCCTCCAGATCTGCAAGATTAAAGGAATTCAGCTTTTGTTGAAATGTAATGATGATGGAGGTTTATGAGCATCAACAGCAAGGATGAACCTTATCAATCCAAGCACACATACAGTCCATTAGCAGGCGCAGAGACTTTGAGCTGATTAATTGATTTTTAATTGGCTTAGGCGAAGTGGCGGCCACAGGCACAGCATGATGGCTTTATGAGGGGAAAAAAAACAGTCTGACAACTGCTGGCCATTGTTCTCCTCGGCACACAAGTACACACACTTGCATGTACGCACACACACACAAACGCTGTGCACTGGCAAACCCCCTCGAGTGTGGCTGTGATGATGTTAATTGAGAGGTAGAAACTCCATGCCCCTCATGCCACGCAGCTCGCCGGAAACGGGATAATCATCACGACTCCACACTGGCTGCCACTCGCCGGCCCACAATCCTTTGCTGCTGGGAGATCTCAGGGGCTTAGCTGGTGTCAGGAACCCTTTTCATCCCTCAGCACTGCTCTGACAGAGCAGCCTATTAAACTTGCCTTTATTATAGTGGGACCCGATACACTCTAAAATAAAGTCTGGGAAGACTATCACAGATGCTGTTGGTTTTATTTTCACATTTATTATGTGCGGCGTGCACAGCGCGACACCTCGAGTGCTGTATCTTATTAACCGCTACCACGCTAATGATGTTATCTGAACATCACACGTCTGCGAAAGCAAATGCACAAAGAAAAATGACTTGAAATTTAAAATGTAATCGTCTCATTGCTTCATATAAGCCAAATTTGGATATGTGAAGCCTTCCTGTATGCAAAGATTACACCACCTGAAGTGTGCTGGGTGCAGTTTGCTCTGCACAGACAGAAGCAGTGATGTAACTTTGAAGAGCAGCTCCTGTGTTTCAATACAATCTCTGAGGTAAACACGAATCTGAGACGCGCTGGTGAAAGCGACGCTCCATCATGGAGACATTGGACATATTGTAAAGGCAATTATCCGCACACAAAACAGACAGTGTTGATACACGAGCTGAGGTGTGCTCTGCAGTGGGGAGTTTATTAGCATTAGTCATTGCTCCTAAAGCGACAGTGCAAATAGGCCGGCTCATATACAGGAAATTGGCTAGTCTTTTGTCGAGGAAGCTATTCAAGGAGCAGTATCATTAGCACAAGCTGTTGCATTCATT
>JAQFJA010000015.1:7332294-7343078 GCA_029874485.1 Naso brachycentron
GGATGTAGATTTATTTCTTTCAGCGTTTCCTGAAATGAATTTATTCCATCGAGTTATCCCCCCCCCCACCCCCACCCCCCAATGCCTCTGAGGTGCATTAGAATCATATTAACACATGGATCTGTCACTCACAGGCATTGGCATTTCTCTTGTTGGAATTGCCTGCTTACACTTGCACCCCCCCCCCCAGTCAATCTAAACATTTTATTTATCAGGGACTGACAGAAAATACCCCAGAGTTTTAATGCTGCATTTGTTATCGTTGCCTAATTGCAGACTACATGTTAAACACTCCACTGGGCCATGGATGATTCAAAATTGCTTCATTTAAAATGACTGCAGTGCCAGTCAATGAGGGAAGCCTCATTCTTATCTGAAGCTACATTGTCAGAATTCAAAATGACAAGAGAGAGTGAAGGAACGATATCATAAACTCAGACTCTCTTTTTGAATATCATTACATTCTTAAGTAGTGCGGGATATTGACATAAAATACTACAGATTCTGTCTAGATGCTTTTCTGTGTTTACTACTGTTTTGATATCAACACTAGCAGACAGTAATGCAGTAGCCTGCTACAACAATGACAATGACCAAAAACTGACTTTATATACAAGATTAAAAATCATGTTTACAACAATTAATTGAAGTTAAAAATGCTGACTTTATCTTATCATCAGCTGTTATGATGTTTTAAGCTGCTTTCATCTCATAAATCTACCTCTAATTTCAAAAGCCTCTAATATAGACCAATCTGTAGACTGAGGAACTGATTACCAGACCCTGTAAGGAATACATTTGTGTTAACTTTGTGTTTTGATAAAAAAATTCAATTTAAATCATCAAGTATACTCATTTTCTGAGTACATTTGACAAAGGGGATCAGTGATTGGTTTTGTCGCTACACAGATTCACAGCTTATTTACATATTGACTGACTTATTGACTGTCTTGATTTTTTTCTCTCCTCCTTGAACATAGACGGTTTGTGGAACCACAAACCACATGAGAGCATTTTCACTGAGAAATACTGGTGACTATAAAAAAACAGAGCAGGTCAGTCTGCCCGAAACTCACCTCTTTTCCTGTCTGGTGCTTTCTTGAAAGAAAACGAAAGAAATGAGACTCCCATCAGTGAGCCTTTGTAGCCGGGCAGTTACAGCACATGTTGTGTCGGAGGTTACCCCTGTCTCTCCTATATTTCCCCAAGCTTCCTCACTATCACTACCCAACAATAGCAAAAATGGCAAAATAAATATTACTAATATAAAAAGATTCTTATTGGCAGTAATAAAAAAAAATCTAAGGAATGTAACTCTAGTTAATCCAAAGTTGTCTCATTTACATGCTTTGTTTTCTTTGCTAGCTTGCTAATGTTAGCCACTGTTTAGCCTTCATTAAAAATCCTGGTTTTGTTCAGAGTTAAAAGCTGTTTGAAGCTGAAATTGACGCTTCACTGACACTTCTGTGGAGTGCTTTTTATACTTACATTCCATGCTAACGTTAAGCTAGCTGTTGGTCGCTACTTACCTGCGAGCCTCAGGCTTGCTGCTAGCTATTTGTGCTAAATCAAGAATGTGTGACAGATATTTTGAGCTCTTCAGTGGTCTCTTTGAAAGGGTTTTGCTTAGTAATGACTTTCATCATTTAATTAATTTGAATTTATTGAGTAATGCAAGATGCCAACTTAATCACCACCAAGAGAGCTTTAAATGTAAGATTGGTTTCAGTTGACATTGAGTAAATTTTATTTTATTGAGATTGTAAGCTTGTTTTAGAGACAACAAAAGGTTTTGGTAACATGAACAGCCTTTCACAGCTGTAGTCTGAGTATTTGCCGTGAAGATGACATTGTTGAATGCACAGGCACCCTCTTGCTTTCTGTGGCCATGTGTTGCCCGGCTATTGGTGTTGCCTTTGCTGCTTGGCAGGTGAGAGTGTATGTGTGGCCAAGTCCCACTGTGAATGACCTCTACGTCCTTAACCTGGCCAAAGCTGCCATCTCTGTAATGGCTATCATATCTCAGCTCCACTGTTCATGCTCTCCAAATGTGCCTTACTTTTTCTCCCTGTCCCTCTCCTCTATTTTCACAGTCTCTACCTCAAGCTACTGTGTAATTGGTGCTATTAAATGTCAGCCTGTTGAGAAAGATAGATGAATTTACAGATATATTTTTTTTCACAACAGACATGTCTAATTTACTCTAATTTCATTGAAATCTATGTGGTTTAAGAGGTGGATTCACTTAAAGGAATATGGTAGCAACAAATAGAAAAAATTGCCATTGATCTTTTTTTTGTCCTGGAAAATAACCACTTATTATATGCTGAAAATTGCTGGAGTGAGAATGGACTGAAAGATAGCTGCAGCTCTATCAAACAGTGGAGGTGCATCACCATCTAAGGCAGTCTCATCAAGCTAAATAATACATTTATGAAACATGTTTTCTGCAGCACATTGAGCGAATTCAGTCCTCCCAACTGTAATGCGAATATCCTAAAACAATATTCCAGTGACCAGCTGAGGCGAGAGCAAATGCAAGCTCATTAATGCAAATAAGGTTAAGCAACCACGGTGTTGAGAAAGAAACTGAGCTCTAACTGAGCTCTACAAATGTATCTGTGGTTGTGCAAAACATTTCACCATGCTTTGAGGTTAAAGTCTAAATTTGGCATTATATATAGCCTACCTTCTGAGTGATTTATGCCGGTATTAGGCAAGCCTTATATGAGACTCTTCAGGCTATTCTCTCTGGAGAGACTCCACACTCCCCCCCCTTAAACTGAAGCGCAAACTCCTTTCATTTCGCCCCTATTTTTTTCTGCATGTACCAATCACAAATAAACAGTGCTTACCTCAAAACCAGAGTTGTTGTCCTTCAATATGTGGTGTTTGTTTGCTTCAATGTTGCTTATTTTTCAATAAAAGAGGTGTTTATCTCGCCTGTGCCTATAAATTTTATCTGAAAAATCTGCTTTGGCTGATTTCACATTTCAACTGCTCTACAGCGCCACCCCTCTGGTTCGTTGGGTGTACTGCAGCACTATAGCATCGCTTTTTAGTTACAGATGTCTGCCATACAGTCCATCCTCTGAAGCAGAAGCTTGGTTCAATGCCGCGGGTCCCTCCAGGATGGCAGGGCCGGGCCAGACCTTTATGGGGCCCCAAGCAAAATTTCATTTGGAAGCCCCCCAACCTCTGCCAATATTACTGACGATTGTCTTTTGATCATTTGCACATCTACCGTAAATTGCTTAGTCTATTTTATTTGCTGTTATTACAAATACACGAAACTAGCAGTTAGCACCTGGTGTTGCAGCTAGATTTTCATCCATAGGGGGACCCTGATTAAGGAGCGGACATGGAAGCAAATAATAGTTCTACGAACTTGGAGAGAAGGCAATCTCCCACTTACTGTTTGGCAAAGACAGCAGCTTCCCGTAATCCGTTGTTTTTTTTCGTTACCCTTCTATGGTTTTCAATGGTGGCAAATTCAGTTACAACAGTGGTCTGGTGTTGATTTTACCTTAACGTTCAAAGTTATATAGTGCAAAGTGGCATACTGAACATTGTGTTGGCTTTTTGCATGATAACATATCGTTAAAATAATGTAATTACTATATTTAAAAAGATTAATAAAGATCTGACGCTCTTGGAGGCAACTGCTGGTTTTGAGGCCCTGAGCAGGCGCTTAGTTCGTTTATGCCTTGGGCCGACTCTGATGGACAGATTAGGAAAAAGTGTACATATTCTACATATTAATTTTTTTTTCTTTATTGAGATACCTTATCTCCCTGCAATACACACTATATTTCACACTGGATGGATATAAAAGGGCCAAAAGTCTGTTAATACATTTCCAGTAACAGATGTTTGCAGCAGCCCTGCCTTGAGGAAAAAAAACGGATGTGGTGCCGGAGCTCAGAATGTGGTTGACCTCTTGAAACCACATGTTTGATTCACTGCTTTTGTCTGGTTTGTGAGTGATTCCACTACACTTGCGCCGTCGTGGCCGGTGGTATTATTAGTTTGCTGGCTCTGAGCGTTACTAAAACAACTCTCGCATTGTAAGGAGCCTGGTGAATTGTGCCACAGCGTACAGTACACGAGCTCAGAAATCAATGTTGAGACTGGAGTTTTATGGTGCAGTAAGTTATTTACTCTTCAATATGTTTGCAAATTATTCAAAAAGAAATGTATTTCAGAGTGTCATTTTTAACTGCCATTAGGTCTGAATGTAATTCAAAAGTCTAAATAAATATATCATCTGTAATACAAAAATAAAACAGAAAGTGCCCATGCAATGGCTAGGGACTGCAGTAGGGTACAGAATTATGATTTTGAGTTTAAGATTTTGTGGCAGCTAATATTATGAAGATATAGAACTTATATAACAGATTATACAGTAATCATGGTAGAGTCAGAGTCACTAACTGGAGGTCTTTCAGCCTAGCAGACACTAACCCCTGCAAAATTAGACTAAAACTCCTATGTAAGTCAAACCAAAGGTAAAATGAAGTGCATGCAGGTTTTTGGTGTCTACTGAACTGCAGCACTCTGATTTTACTCCCCAACAGTAAGAATCAGTGTAAGTGCTGCTGGCAGGAGTAATATAAGTCTGTCTACACAGAAAAATATGATTTTTAAAAAAGATTTAGGCCTGATTTCCTCTGCAAACAGATGCCTGCAGAAGACTAAAGATGGGTGTTATTAGCTGTACAACACAATGGCACCACAGCATGAAGTCATATTAGGCCAAAATCAAAACAAATGATAATAATACCATATGAAATAGGAATAATAAATTTGTTTTTCTGAGGATATGTCGAGGCATTTTCCAAAAGAAACTGTCTCTAACTGTATTTATTTAGATAAACGTCAACAGTTTTTCTTATCCCATCTATATTATGCTAATGCAGCATATCTTGTATAAATGAAATGGACTAGCACAACGGCAGCATTTTATTCTGGTCACTTTTCTGCAATTTTATGTTGTAACAACAATGTGATTATGGTCTGGTTAGGTTTAGACACTTTGTTGTTTTGTGTCAGCCACTTTGTAAATATTATCATAACTTGGACGCTGAAATCATCTCTCACCTAGATCATACAGCCAAAGTATTTATGAATAGATATAGCTTGTAAAGGTCTGGAATACGTCAGAAACACAACCACAGCACCGCCCTCTTAGAATCTGCAACCTCTGACCGTTCGACACAGTGCATCAGGATCCAGCGTACTCAAAAATGCACAAAATACTCCAACCTCCGAAAGGGGTCTAAATGATATGCTTTTAAGAATAATTATTCTCAAAGGCACACAGCTGAATCAGAGCAAAAAGAAAGAAAGAAAGAAAGAGTGCCTGTATGTCCCGACCTTAGCTGCGATTAGCATAATTGAATTTCAAATGATCAGGGGCATACTGAGGAAAAGGGGGAGCCACTGAAAGCGTGTGAATGTTCCACAGACGGCACACCTTGAAAAAAAATCATTATAGGGTGCAGATGTGTTTGACTGTATGGTTGATGTGTCAGACTAAATAAAGTACATGAAGACATAAGAGAGGGTCAAAATGTCATGTAGATATTCTGTGCGAATCAGTCTTCAGCTTTAATATGTGTACTGCCACAGACACTCATCAAGTTTATGTCAGGACGGCCTATTGGTATAACATCCATACCCAGGATTTAAAAAAAAAAATCAAAACTAATCTGTAATTCATGCTGTGTATGCCTGTCGGTTGCCCAGTAAACTGAAAAAAAAAATTGTGCTGTTTAAATCTCTGATACCTGGTATAATGAGACTTTCCTCCCAAGAGAAAAATTACAGAATCATGGTTATTTTAGCATAATTTTTACATTTAAGTGACCAAGCCACGTAGCTGCCGTGGCAACAGTGGATGAAATTTGATAACAGCGTTGAGAAATGTAGAACTGTTTCCCTAATTTTAACCAAAACTTACTTTAACGAAAAACCGTGAACTTTTCCAACCTGACCAAATGTAAACCAGAAAATTGCTGGATCATAAAAAGATTTTAAAAAGTACTTTTCAACAGTAATTTGTAAACTGTTTGAAAGGCACAGAAAAATCATGCCGCCCAGACGATGAGGGCACTAAATGCCTCTACGTGCAGCTGTAAAGAGCAGAATAAAATAACGTATTGTTCTGTTTAGTAAGATTTATTTTGTTTGTTCCTTTAAAGTAGTTTTCAAACTCTTCTCCCTTTTATTAAAGTTGTTTTCATCTCCCGTTACGCACATTAAAGGGGAATTTTAATATTTTTAAACTTGGAAAATGACTGGTCTTTACCAAAAGTTTTGTAATTATTTAAGTATTGACTCTTGTTCAAGAAAAAAAGGCTCAGGCTGAAATCCTGCAAGACTTCAGACAAAGTGGATTTTATATCTTACAAAAATGTCTATCTGTAGATGTCTGTCTGCTACTGTTATTGAAGAAAAGTAGAGTCTGCACATTTACTCCAGGGCACACACTATTGGACAACATTCTGATCCCACTTCGATCTTCGCCAGGTCAGAGGATACAAGTGGGATCGAAACGCTGTCCAATAAAATTTGTGGCCTGGAGTTAGAGTGCAGGCTTTACTTTTCTTCAGTGATGTCTCTCTGACAGCCTTGCACCCACGTAATGTGTGTATAAAATTCGACTCTTCCACAACTTGTTTCGTAATGTTGGGCATTGAATTATGAAACCTGTGGGAGGCAAAAGACAGTTGCACTTGCCCGAAAGGATTACACTGCAGCTAATGTAGCCATGTTGCAGCCGCACCTGTGGCCATTTACTGGAACAATTACAAAACCTTTGGTAAGCACCAATCATTTCCACATTAAAACATGTTAGGAAAATACTTGGCACATCTATTTCTTAGACAGGAACGCAGGAGAGGGAAGAGCAGATCCAGAGGAACAAGCACATTGTCTGAACTTACAAGTATACATTTATTTGCAACGTTTTAGTGCTAAACCATCATCAGGCAAATAGTTTTTAAAAAGAGAGAGACCATCTTAAAGTGGGAGTGGCTGCAAGCCTGCTGTCAATCCCACTAATCACATGAAATCTCATGAAAAACACAACGACAAACAAACTGCCAAACCGAGGTTAAAACACATCATGTAGACGAGCAAAGGACCACAAATTTATGTTAAACGGACTCAAATGTATTCTGCTAAGTTAAGACAGTGTGCAGGTGTCTGCTTGTAACTTTGGATCCACACTGAAACGTGTGAAAATGTGGCCCACTGGAAATCAACTTTGACTCTTTATGAAAATAAAAAGAGGAAAAAAAAAAACTGCCTTAGCAATCCTTCAAACTTTTTTTTTGCAAATTTACAGAATATTTTCCAAACTTTGCAATTTCCGTCAACCTTTTCCTATGCGATAGTGCAAAATGTGCATTAAAATAAATGTATGCAAATATGGCTATTGTCTTCATTTCCCTCTCAGCGCTCAACAAACTTATGCTGTCTTAAATTCCTCCCACCTGCCAGAGGTCTGCTGACATGATGTCCTCTCCGAGCAAGCACAGGGGATGTTGGGATATGGAGATGTTCTCCCCTCTCTGTGACATTATGATAAATGACTAGAGAGGTGTGGCCGTGGGTAGAGCAGGTTTTCTCCTTGTGGAGTGGTGAGCTATCGCTCAAACGGGGCCTCTGGAGCCAAGGTGTCCATAAACATGCACATAACATCAGATCTTTCACCAGGTGGCATTCTGTCCTTGGCAGAGGAATAAAAAGTCAAATTGGCATACATTAGAATGATGGTAGCTGTCCCCGGAGACGGACTGTTTTTAGTTATCTGTCACTAGCCGAAAGTGAAAGCCTGCCTTCGAGCCCTCTGATAGGATTTGATTTCCGCCTCAGAGGAGACTAAATGTAATCTTGGTGCTCAAAACAGCTGCTTGCCCATCTCACAATGCAATGCTAACAAATCACATGCCACCAATTACGACAAACGGAACATTCAAACTACACAGGTAAGATAATTGAAATTTGCCAAAAGCATGCAATTAAATTCTGCTCTTATTTTCTATAGATTCTTAAAGAGCAAAGTGCATCATGAATGCAAAAAGGCAATTAGTCTAACTGATTAACCATTGCTTATTACACATCACTGCAAATCCTGGCAAAAAATCTTTATCTCCAGGAGTAGCTGGTCTTGGTTTTAAAGCTCCAGCGCGGCTCATAAACAACATATGCTTGCAACAATTATGGCTACCCTGGAGGCAAATTTAACCTTGAGTCTTCATGGCAGATGTTAGCAAAAATAACAGAGATTGCAGCAGCTTTGAATACATGATTCATTGGCATTGATGAGCTCGTATATTGGTCGCCGGTGTCTGCTGCTGTGCAACTTTACAAAGGATCTGCAGGATATTAAAGAACATCACACACTTGGCCTTGCTGTTGCTCACCCACACTAAATTTGAAAGATGCAAATGTGCAGGTTTGGCAGGCTGCGTATGGATCGAACAGAGGATGCTGAGGGCCTGCAGGAGGATGCTGGAGAAGAGGTGGCAAATCATGTTTATAGCACGAGACTGTTGGGAAAGTCAGACACTTTATTCTTGTCTCTCTCACACTATGAAACATATATAAAAACAAGGAATATTAGTCTTTGCCAGAAAAAAAAAAAAGCCTGACTTTGAAGCTTCTTTACTTTTGTTTGCAGGAGCATAATTTGTGTTCCGCAGCTCAACAAAAGGCGGGGGATCAAGAGCTTGATGTTGAAGGGTACAAAACTCCTTAAGTGTGAGCTGCATTTATTAAACATCAAGACTTTCCGCGCATTATTTATCTGAAATTTGCAATTACATGTATTATGTAGGGTATTTTGCCATTAACGGGAACAGAACTTGGTGTGCTCTACTTCAGACTTGGCTTTTCTAAACTCCCTTTAGGCCCGTTTTTGTCTCAAACTCAACTGGGCATGGTCCTAATTGACTTGGACATGATGCGGTCTGGGCCACAGCCCTGTTCTGTGGTTCCATCTCTGTCAGGGGCTTAAAGTGCAAGTGCATGGTTAATTAGGCTGTAAACCCTTGTAATTCTGGGATAAAATGACTGTGTGGTACCCACATGGCCATATAAAAAGCTGTGACAAAAGACTGACAATCCCATCAGTCCATGTTGTTTGAGATTAGCTCACATACTTAAATTAATAAATTAATAAATTTTTTTGTAAAGCAATTAAACTTCTACCTTTTTGTCACCTCAGGTCTACTGTTGATGTGATTAAACACTGTGGCTAGGCCAGCTGTATTTAAAACATCTCAAAAAAGAATATTGTACATTTTAATCAACGTGTTAAAGGACCATATCAGTCTGTTTTGAATTCTCACCATTAGCAGAGATTGCTCTTATCTTCCACAAATGTTAAAATTCGACCGTGTGTATACTTTGGCAGATCTCGGGCTGCATTTCTTAACCCCATTCACTGCCATTCATGTTGAACCAGGCTATAAAAACACTATAGGACACGTGAACATTGCCAAATAGAGAAAATTCAGCCTTCTAAAGAGAACGTCTGTGTTTATTTGGTCAAAAGTTGCAGAGCGAGAGAGAACGGGGAGCTGGGAGCCATTAAGATGAAAGTTATTGATCCTGGAAAAATAGGTGCTTCAAATAGTTCCTGACAGACATTCTTTTTAAGCAACGTTGTCACACATTTTCAGGTACCTTCTGTGACATTTATTGAATATGGACAAAATGTAAACAAGCGTAATATGTCATAGATAAAGCTATTCTGGGAAAAATGCATGGGGTTTGTGTAAGCTATGCTGCTGATCTTGACAAAGGGTAATGACATGAAGTTACACTGGTATGGTCCTTTAATAATGATAATGCTAACTGTTATTTTGAATGAAAAACTGTTACCATGTTCACCATTTTAGCTTAGCATGTTGGTATGGTAACACTGCTAATTAGTACTAAACACAAACTTCAGCTGAGGCTTACAGAAATATAGTTAGTTTTTTGATTTGTTGTAACTTGCCCATACTAACTGCCGTATCAAACCTTCCAGTGGTTTTCAAACTTCATTCAAAACCAAAGCAATCCTCAGGGTGGAGATGGAGGAAATTTCAGCAATATTTCACATATTACATAGTATCAACAGCCTGAGATTCATCCTCTAGGAACCATAAATGTCCAACAAAATATTTTGAATTCCGTCTGATAGTTGATGAGAATTTTTGTGCTGATGGACTGCCAGGCTGACAGTTATCCCCTGAACCATGCAGACAGTATTGCTTACAAGATTAACGCACATGTGGCGATTTTAGATGAGTTTATAACAAGTATTTTTTATGTGCTTACAACAGCTATTGCATGATCACTAAATTCTTTAAGATACATTGATTAAATATTAAATGAGTGTTGATACAATTCTGGTTTCCAAAATATGTTCTATGTTTGACAATGCACATACAGATAAGAGAAAAAAATTAAACAATATGTCTTTTTTATTTTATGTAAATAGGTTTAAATAAGACTATTTTTCTTAGCGTTTTAGCTCAGAAACAAACATGGACTAAAATATCAGAATGCCAGTATTCAACTAAAAATGCTTAGTGAGCACCATCCCTCATTGTTCCAACAGTCACATAAGAACACTTCATTATAAATGCATGTGAGCTTGCGTTGTACTCTACAGTGTAAGATCAATGCCAAAAGAGGTTATAAAATGGTAATCACATCTCATTCTATTTTCATGAGTAAGTTAATTTAACAACACATCATGTAGCAGCTTTTCCACTGACTGCTTC